>VZTL01045440.1:17388-43463 GCA_013400535.1 Scopus umbretta | reverse complement strand
AAAAAAAAAAAAAAGGGTAAAACTCTCTTTGTACTCCGAGGGCTAAATACATCATCAGAATGTAATGAATGCTGCCGCTTGTGCGCAGTCGAGTGAAGATTCATGTTATCATGAATCTCTCTCCGTGGCTTTTATTATTATAGCAAAAATAAAATTCAGCACAGGGGTTATATATCTGCTCAATGCTTATTTACAGACCCCATTTAAATGGGAACTAGAGTAAGTGGTCAGATGAGCCATGCTGGTTACTCAGTTAGGTATTACAGGATGACTCCAGTATTTCTTTGCTATTATTCCTGTATTTCTACCAGCTTTGCCTTTCTCAATTGAAATTTAATAATGAAAAAAAAAAAAAACCTGCAAAGCGAGAGAAGTGGGATTTTCAAAAAGCACTTGCCATTCTTGATTATTTATTAATTAATTAATTTCCCACCGAAGTGGGGAGTTAATCTCATTGACCTGACTTCGGTGGGAGCAGAGCTCAGGCCGATCCTCAGCACTATTAAACACGCGGAGCAGCAATGTGTTGTAAAGTTTGCACAGCTCAACAGTATATCCAGGCTCTGGGAGTTTGAGCAGGGTAAGACATTAAAGGGGCTTCGGACCAGACCTGTTACTTTCAACTAAAATCACTCATAGAATTTCCACAGCCTCAATTTAGCTTAGAAAAAAAAAAGCCTGGTGAATTTGGTTTCTTCTGGGTTTAATACATACTTAGGGCAATGAATGTACTTTCTGTTGCCTCAGTGCTGCAGCTGAGAGTCAACCCAAACCAGGGCGTTCACTGGCCCCTTTGCAGGGGTCCCAGACAGAAACCCGATGTGCTGTGACCGACCTTGGTGTGCTCAGCCAGGTCTGGTGACAAGGGTGACGACAAGGGTGGAGCAACCATGGGCTTTTCTCTAGCTTGTGCACAGTTGAGCCAGGGTCAAGTTCTGGATGACCAGGGGCCAGGAAACCTTATTTTGCACCACCCAATGCTTCCCCTGTCCATCCTGTGGTTCCGGACTGAAGGGGAGAAGCTGGTATCACACTGCAGAGAAATTTTGTTATGTGATTCCCCGTCTGTCGGACCCAACCTACATATCGTGTCTGTGAGATGTACAGTGAATACTTCCACGCAGCCTGCTGTAATGCAGGTTGCCATTCATGTCTCTGGTGTGAGGCCCAGTTGTGTACAGGGATGCCTGCCCAAAGGGGCTGGTGACTTTGATCAAACCCTTTTCATGAATACGGCTGGAAAAGGGTCCAAGGTGGTGGAAAATTGGTGCCTCTTTGCTATGCAGTGTTGTGCAGAAAGACTGAGAGTGGCACGGGCCAGGCATTTTCCTGAGCGCCTTCCAGAAAACAGCCTTTCCAACTGCAGGGAGAAAATTTCATTCTCAGATCTCTGTACCCATCTTTCTCTCTCATGTTGTATTCGGTCCCCGGGAGGGATTTTCATTGACATTAACCGATCCTCTGTGCGTTAAGGATCTGAAAGCAGAAATTTTGTGCTCAGATTGCCAGACTCTATGCAGACACGAAAAAATGACAGCCTGCAGCAACCTTGTAGAAATCTCTGGTAGAAACAGTTGGGTTTTTGTTCTGGGTCTCCATAGATCAACCCTTAAACACCAGTCTGAAGGTTCATGCATCCTTGTGTGCAGCACCAGGCAAATTCTGTCTTGTAGCAATTTTGTACCACAATACGGAAATTAATGTAATTACATAATATGGAAATTTCCAGCAAAGGTGCCTGTTCCCCTTACCTTTGATAAGGCCTCCCTAGTCATACCATGACTTACACACATGCCATAGTTCATCTGAACCATGAAGTACAAAGTGGCTGATTTTTCTGATCAAGGTCCAACTTAGAATATCGCAGTAAGAGCATTTCTCTTAAAATATGTGTATTTCTGGATTGCATTAACAAGATTCTGCATTACACTAAATAGTTTTTAACATACGAAGTGCAACAAGGCAGTAGCTATCTATCTGTCTAATAATAGATTCCATAAGCTGTATCAGTAAGTTGAAAGTATCCATCTGTCTGCCAAGGCATGTCCTTCACATGGATTTGCCCAAAATAAAAACTTTCTGTTCCAAAAATCTGGTTACAGAAATTGGATTGTTGCTGAGAGCATGAAATACTGCCTTGGCATAAACTTCCCATTGGCTCCTGGTGAGTGAAGAGGAAGAAAACAAGACCTGCAGGGTTGGAAAATATGTCTTCAGGACAGAACTTACCAAACCTCAATGTCTCTATTATGTTCTTCAAAGTCAGAGAGCTTAAAACAAACAGCAGCACCGCGGGAGGCACCTGCAGAGCACTGTGTCTGTTGATCTAGACATCAAATTCTTCTCATCTGTTTGCAGTCCTCAGTCACAACACGGCGTAAACTTTCAGGACTGGACTCATGCTTAGGATATCAAAATTGTTGCCCTTGTCTTTAATTCCTCCTGTATGAAAACTTTGGTGTGAAACTTAATAATAAAACCTGTGGGCAGCTCTCCGAATAATATAAATCTCCCCCATGTTAGTGGGTTGTCTGCTCAGCCCACAGCAGGGTGCACTCATCCTGCAAGAATTCTCATAACTTGCTCAGGTGGATATTTTCATGATAGCTACTGGACAATGCCCATCACTTGATAAAATACAGCAGCCCCATAGAGGCATGGAGATTGGAAACATTTGTGGATTTTTTGCTTTGTTTATTTTTTATTACAAAAGTCTGCTGTGCATTCATCATACGAAGTGTCACTTTTCTCTGAAACTGCTGTTGATGCACTAGCCTTAAGGCATTTAAAATAAAACTTTCTTTCATACCTGGCTTTGCAACAAAAAGAACATTGCCATGAAGAGACAAAGCATTTTAATGTTATTTGTCTGTATTCTCACTGTTGCTCATTTTCTTTGCCTTTTAGTTAGGGTCTACTCTGTTTCTCCATTACTTTTATTAATTATTGGAACACTGGTCTCAGCAATCAGTCCTCCATGGCTCTGGACATGCACAAACACAGCAGAGGAAATTCTGAATTCCTTGAAGTCACTGGCAAGCTTGGCATTAATTTTCATAAGGCCCATGATCCGAACCACAGTCTTCTTGCAGTGAAATGTGGACACGGTAAAAAATTGAGCTGTGCTTAATTCCAGCCTTGTCAATGGCAAACACATTTTTTATTGAGCGCTGAACTCAATAAGAAAATTGAAAAGTGTGATGCAGAACGGGAAGCAGACTAGAAACTGGGAAACCTTTATATTGATTGTCTTGTTACTTTGGCAGATTTACTGTTTGCTGGTGTTAATGACAGGAGACTGTGACCCTGTTGGATGTCAAGCTTGGCTCTGCCACATACTCACCATGTCAGCTTGACCAAGTTTTGCATTTACTGAACAGCGATAATGTTTACGTGTTTCACAGTGGGGCTGAGAGTTTGTAATTGTGGGGACCCCATATGCTCCTACACAGACATAAGCTGTCTGCTTGTTCACAAATATCCCAAATGAAAGGCTGCTGCTTCTTTATGTTTGGATGACAGATGGGTCCAGTCTAGTCATGTTTTTGTTGGCCTTCACCTATTTAGGACACAGCAGTGAGAGCACTGCTGAGTGTTCTTCTTTCATCTCTCAAGTAAAATACGTGTTGTCTCTCTCTGAAGGTCTCTCTCTGAAGGTCTTTCTAGGGTAGACCTAAAAGATAGGTTAGTGTGACTAACCATAGTGTAAATTACCGTTGTCTAGATTTAGACTTTTAAGAAGTGAGGCTGGGAATATTCTGTGGTTTCTTGACTTTGTTGAGCCGCAGAGGGAGCAAGCTTACATCATGCCTGATGACCACAGCCATAACTAGTTGAGTGGTTTCTTTGATACAATTAGAGTTTGCTTTTAGTTTTAATCACTTGCTATTTAAAGATCCGGGAGAGGAAATGATTTACAAGTCCTCTCAAACTTTGCACAGGGTTCAGGAAAGCCATGAATGGACAGAAGGCACGGCCATTAAAAAAAGCAAAGTAAGGTTATTGGCATGTGCATTTTAAAAACACAACTATAAATTCACCATCCAAAATTATATTGGTTATTTGCAGTAGCTGCATAGTTATGACCTGCCTATTGAATGAATCCAGTGTCCTTGAACATAAAATCTTGTTGCGTAAATAATTTCAGAATATGTTTTCTCATGGTGCTGGTGAATCTTTTAAATTATCCCATCTCTGTATACCCACTCCATCTTATCTCAGATGCACAGCTTTTTAAGTCTCCATGAAGTGATATGTTATGTCCCTAGCTGCATTCCCATGATTTCACATACCCATGCTTTTCATTTATTTTATTAATTTGGCAGCAAACCCATCAGACTGGACAGTTCTGGGAAACCAGATGGTTGGAAATGTTCAAGGGTCCATCACAAAACACCAGGCCTGGCTTGCCACAGACACATTCATGAGTTTGGCTCTTCCAGCACAGCTGAGCTCAGAGGATGGGTCACCGCCACTGCCTCCTTCCCAGCTTCAGGGCTTGCTAGAGGCTGGGTCAACCACAGCTTCAGTCCTGCCTGCTGGCTCTCCAGGTGGCTGGGGTGGCCTTGGGTGGGTGAAAAGACCCGTCGCTGCTCCTTTCCAATGGCACAACAGGGAGAATGAGGCTTCTCTGCCATGGTTCCTCATGAGAGGTAAGGGACAGTCCAGATCCCTCCTTGAGTTGTACATCCCACTCCCACTGATGGCAGTGCTGGACAACGGTGTACACAAGCCAACGCCACAAAAAATCATCAGGAGTCAAGCACAGTTCGTGGATTGTCTATAAAAAACTAATTATAGACTTTATTGCTGAGTGCCAAATCCATTTTCCCCTCTTCTGGGAGCCATTCAATAAACTTTATGTTCTGAGGTAGAGCAAAACTGCCGTAGTTTAATGCAGTGTTTTATGTGTCTTCCCTGCACTCTAACACCTGATTTTTGCTAATAGCCCAGTGTAGATTTTCTTTTTCTTTCTAAATTATATTAATAGGCCTGAAATGCCCCATGACCTGGTATTTCCCTCTAGAGGCTCAGTCCTTGTTCCCTGGGAAGAAGCTGGTATTTCCAGGAGCAGTTGCCTGTACAGATTTGTCACCAAGATGGCCACAGGCTTGGGGTGGGATCAGGCCACATGATAATAAAGTAGAATAAGAATAAGAATAAGAATAATAGAAGAAGAAGACATGAAATAATAATAATAAGAAGAAATGAAATCATCACGACCATGCAAAACCAAAGGGACGAAGGTGGGTTAGCATCACGCTCATTCTGCTGCCCCTGTGGGACATTATGCCTTGATCCCTGACCACACCAGATGGGAAAAAGGACCCTGTGGCACCCCACACAGTCTTGACCCAACATTGCGTCGACTCAGGATAAGCATCCCCTGCAAGTCGGTGCTGGGCACCAAGGGCTGCTCCTATGAAAGGGTCTGAGCAGAGGGCCTGAGCAGTTTGGCTGGCTATGCACTGTGGGTACCCTGGGGTAAGGACATGCTCGCTCCTTGCTGGAGCAAATGCCCTTTCATGGTCACTTGTGAGGAGGG
Organism: Scopus umbretta; assembly: GCA_013400535.1. Taxonomy (NCBI): domain Eukaryota; kingdom Metazoa; phylum Chordata; class Aves; order Pelecaniformes; family Scopidae; genus Scopus; species Scopus umbretta. Next base: position 37,918 of record VZTL01045440.1, on the reverse strand, counting down.
GATGCTGCAGTTTACGTGGCAGCTGTAACTCTGAGCCTGGGGACGTGGGGTGCAGTTACACCATCTAAAGGCCTCAATTTGGGAAGCACTATTAAGGAAAAGAAATAGTGCAGAAGGTAAGATGTTCAGATTATTATAATCTATGTTTATATTCCTTTCACAGAACCGTAGGACTTTGTTAGTGCAAGTCCTTGGGCATAAACCAGAGCAAAGCATGCCTGGAAATGAAAAACAACCCTACTTAAAATGAAAACCCCATCCAAGAAATGAACCCACAGAGAAACAAACTCAGAATTGAGGTTGTCAGAGTGGTTTTCATTCAACCTTTTTTAACTGACCCATTTCCACATTCATGATATTCTGGCCATGAGTATATTTAATGGGGGGGAAAAAAACAAAAACAAAAACAAAAAGGAAATGTAAACTTTAGCAGCATATCAGAAGAAATGCTTCTCAACAGAGAGATGCACTAGGACGATAAAACGTTTTCCTTTCCAAAAGCAAACGGGCTTTAAAAACAAGACTAGGCAGCGCATTGAATATGGCACACTGTGATACTCCATGGCAGGAGGAGGGTCTCTGAGTGAAAACGTCTTTTCTAGCTCACACCTGTGATGGGAGAAGATTTCAAAAGGCTCTAAGAAGCCATTGGTGCAGTAGCTCCCATGTAAGGTTTCAAAAATAATCACCTCCGTAAGATTGCAAGTAACACCCCCAACAGCCCATGTCACGATATAGGACACACCGTTGTTCGCTACTGAGCAGAGAAGCTGTTCAACCTCTGGCAGTAACGCTTCGGCCCTATAGCCTCACTCTCTGCCACTGGGTGAGCAATAGAAATTCTTTAGGGGGTGATAGTGGTGGTTTCCAGTCCTTAACATCATCAGAAATTCCCAAAGAGACAAATCAAAAGGTTTGGAAATCAAGAGAAGTTTTTCCATTGACGTCACTGGTTTTTGGATCAGGCCTATATGTCTTTTTTTTTTGTTTTGTTTTGACATTGCCTGAGACAGAGGGGAACTGGTTTCTTGATAGTACAGCACCAGATTGCAGGCGCTGTGTCTTGTTTTTGGTTTTTTTTTTTTTAATTCAGAACAACTCTGCTTTTATTAGGTTTGTGTTATCTCTTATTTTACTACAGTCTTTTTTGCATTTCATAAATATTAATCCCCCAGACAGTCTCTTTTGTTTAGTAGTTTTCATCTGTCACAGACTTTTCTGTTTTCCTTTCCTCTCCTGTCCCAGAGAGATGTCATCCTCTGCTATCAAAAGCGAGAGCTTCTCAAAGGAAACTCTTCAGCCCAGAGACGTAGGAGCAATATTTTTACTATGTATCATTTTTGTTTTCTTCTCTGTGTTCCTTCCCCTTCACTTTCTAATGCCAAAGCCAGGCTCTGATTTCGCTTGCTTCCTTGGAGGGGACTGTAATGCTTTAAAAACCTGTTCACCAGCTTTTTTCTCCTGTCATCCATGGGCAGACATTTTAGACCATTCATTCAGCTTTGTACCGATGTCAAGGTACCAGACTGCTTTACGGAATGCTGTCCAACCCCAGAGAGCTGTTCCCAGGCAGCCTGTGGTTTTGTTACTGTTTTTTTGCCCCCCCGCCCCCGGAATCGCTCAAACTACTTGTTTTCCTTCATGCTTTCCTTCACCTTCTCTGCTGTGTTTCTAATTGTTTTTAACGCAGATGAGAAAGGCGTAGGCTAAAGCAGGTAGGCAGAGTTGTTGTATTTCATTTAGCTGTACCTCCTAAACAGCTTCTTAATGCTACTTGTCCAAAGTGGACTGGTTTGGCTTAATATTGTCTACCTATTCCAGATGAACTGTATGCTGCTTGTGCCCCTGTTTCTTGCAAGGAACCCAGTACTCTTCCAGAAAAATATCAAATGCTGCCTTTTACTTCTTGCGATGACCTTTATAGATCTGTGAACTCTATGTTTTTTTCAGTAACATACAGGTTGACTTTCAGGGGTCTGGCTAACTCATATTATCAAATTAAAAAGCAGACCAACACACGTCACCCTCCTTTCTTGTACTTTAAGTGATTTTTTTCATCCCGGTATGACGTCTTGGAGTGCTCTGACTGTACTGAACTTCAATGACTTTCCATTAGATCTCAGTGGCATATAAGGTAGTTGTTTTGATAAATGGAAAACTGTGTGTGTTGCTGCGGTATGTGCTATACATTTTCACAACAGGCAGTGCCAAATGTCTGTTATTAATTTCTCATAGACACCAACTTGATATGGAAGTTGCACCCAATGGTGAATCTCACAAGTGTCGGTTAGGAAAGAAATAACAAAGAGGGAAAGGTGTAAGTCTACACAAAACACTTGGAATATCTGTAATCTGCTGATACCAGCATTCTTTACTACCACAATTTCTCAACCTGAATTTTGAGACTCCAGTTTAATCCATTTACTTAACCTTTATGTAACTGGAGGACTAGAAACTTCAGGGAGGACAAATATTTAAGGAGGTATTTTGTTCTGAAATTCCCCCCTGAAATTGGGTTGCCTTGCCTGGAACCCAGCAGAGTTGCACTTGGGCAGGGAAGAGATGTTGGGAGAGGACAAGGTTCAGCTTGTGAAGATGGTAGAAAATTGCAGCAACACTGGACCGGTTCTTTGTGGCTTGCTTCTCACATCTGGAAAGCGGAGATGATGCATTATGCTTTGAAGTTTATAGATGGAAAAAGGCCAGATAAGTACTGAGTGTTATTTTTATCCTAGACCTCAGTCTGCAATAGCGGCTGCAGATGCAGCTTCAGGAGGAATTATCCATCCTGCCAGCACCTGCAGATCCCTCTGCAGTTTATCTGAGGTTTATTTGGGAACCAGCATTTATCCCCATTGAATGTGTACATCTGTTGCCTTCAGTCCCTAACGAGGCAGGTCATAGCTGAAAGTTAGTGAATCCAGGACTGCTCCTCTACTTAGCTCACCGTAGGGAGCTGAGAGATCTCATACTACTTCCAACAAGCTACAATTTTAGGCTACAGCTGAGCTCCTAAAATTTACTGATCTCAGTTGATCCACAAAAACTAAGCAGGGGGGAGAGGAAGAGAGGGTCCCAATCCTGTCTGCAGCATTGGGGTGGATGAAGAGGGAACAAAAAGTATTATTAGGCTGATGTGTAGGCTCTGCATAGCCTAGCTGGCTGTTCAGCAGTTCAGTTTTTCTCAGCTAATCTTGGCAAGTGCTTTCTCCTCCTGGAAATGGTGTAAGCAAACCTGCGGTTTATCTCTGCTCAGGTGGTCCTTCTCTCTGGAGCTGCAGACAAGAGAACATGAATCATTAAAAGTGAAACAGGAACAGATGTTCTGCATCAGGTTTAAACTGGTAGTGTATGGTAGTTGCTTTATCTCAATCTCCTAAGTACTATGTGTGTTTTGGAGCCTCTTACTCATCCTGTTTAACATTCATGTCTCCCTTTGAAAATATTTGCATCTCCCCCCTCTGTTCCCAACCCTCCGTGGGTTTGAAAGTTCAGCTTGAGCTCTAGCGGTATTGAGTGCAGCTTGTAAAAGGGATGCTGGAGGGGTTAAATGAAGAGCAGCCGAGGAGAGTGAGGAAAGAGCAGTGAGAAGCACAAGTGAAAAAGAAGTTCAGGCAGAATGAAGAGTTAAGGCTAACCTTAAAATAACTGGCATTACCTTGGAATCTGTATTCCATTAACCAGGGGCTGAGAGAACGAAGTGGTGTTAACAAGGTAAGTTAGGGGGCCTTGACCACTTCTGAAGAGGGACTGAAGTTGGGGGCTTGCACTTGTGTATGCATAAAGAGAGGTGATGGTGAGCTGGGAGAGCACCTAGGGGGACAGAAGAAGTTGAACGAAATTACAGTTTGTTCCTGGAAGCAGTGAATCCCACATACTGCTTTCCCCTGTGAGCAAAGCTTATTTTTAAGCAAACAAAGCTAGAGATAAAGTTAGGTCATGGAGCAGGAAGAGAAGGTCTCTAGAAACAGTAGGAGAAGTTGGGAAGAGGCTTTGTGAGGCTTCCCTGATCATGCTAGCTGGGATACACAGCAGTTCAAAGATACACATGGGGATGGGTTACAGGAATAGATACAGGGTTGCAGACACCTGGTGAAAAGCATTTAAGTGTGGTCCTTGCAAATAAACCTTCACATGGTGACCTGTTCCAGCTAGTATTAACCTCCAGAAGGGATTTAGAAACAACAGGATAAGCAGACTTTCATGAAATCAGTTTTGTATTTGAAATGCAAAACTAAAAGGGTTGAGAGCAGTTGGATGCCGTTGTTAATCTCTAGGTCAGCTGTGCTCATGCATCTCATAAAAGGCAGGATAAGTTCAAAGAGCAAAATCCACTGTTAATTATCGGTATGTCTGTGGGAGGCATTTGTGCCATGGATGCCCCTCCATGGGGTGAAGGGCACGGCGGTTCTTGGCAGCTCTCCCTGCCTTGCGAAGATGGGTCATGCAGCAGGCAACGCTGCGGGTTGGAGGAGGAACCATTAGCTCTTCATTCATGGATCCAGTGGGTGGAAGTTACTGCATAGAGAATCTAAAATGACAGCTCTCTTACCTGGAAACTGTAATTTAGGTTTACTTCTGTCAGGAATATCAGCTCTTGCCTCACTATGTGAACTTGTTGCTTTTCCCTGCTCCTAAATGCATGTCACCTGGCAGCTCTGGAGAAGGATAACCTCCAGAACAGCATCAACTCCAAGTGTTTCTCAGGAGCCATCAGGTGCCTCTGCTGTCTTGATTGAAATCATCAGAGAGGTGACAGCGGTTCCAGGTACTGACTAGCGGTGGGCACCATGGCCACTTCTCAGACCGCCCTACTAAGCAAGATCAGCAGCAGTGCATGCTTTTCCTCCACTGTTCTACTGCATGAGAATGTATTTCAGTGCTGCATCCAGCTGTCCTGGTCGTGGCCCACATACACTGGTGTGCCACCTGGGTGCTTACTGCTGGGATGTGGGCAGGGACGTATATATGCGTATGCATGCGTATGTATATAGGGAGATATATGTATTCCCGCACAGCTTACTAGCATTATTTGTTAATCAAAGAGAAAATAAGCAGCTCATAACAATAAAAACTCCCGAGAACAGTAACAGCCTGGTAAAGGTAGGCAAGCGAAAGCCAGGGGTAGCTAGAGGTATCGACAGCCGAGCAGTCAGTCCCCCAGTAAGTACGTTTCCAAGGCTGTAATACCAAAGAGCGGCACAGTGGGTGTAAGCTACCGGGCGCTCCATTTCACCTGTGCTGAGGGGAAGCTGTCCACACGAGCAGCTTAAGGCAAAGTGCACCCTTCTGCCGTGCCAGGAGCCCCGTGGGAGGTGGAACAGCGCTGGCCCTGTGTGCGGGACAGAGCCGTCCTGTTCCCCACCGCGCAGGAGAGGGCACATTTCCATCGAGTGTGCGCTCTTGGCTCCCATCACCCACATAGCTGAATGCCTCGACTCACTCCTGGCTGTCGGACTGTGTTCCTTTGGGCCGGAGGGCTGCGGATTGGCACCTCTCCGCTGCTCGCTTTGCCCTCCTGCTCGGGGAGAGGGGATATTTCCCCAATCTTTCAGTGCCCTCCCTGCTCACAAATGCCATGAGCGCCTGCCTAGCGCTGCAGTCAGCTCAGGGAGAGCAAGGACCCGCTTTGGGGGATTTTGCATGCAGAGCAAGAGCTAGCTGGAAACTCGGTCCTGGAGCTCTTTTTTCTTCTGAATTTCGCTGGCGTGCTCAAGCTGCAGGTGGGATAAGGCGGATGACAAGGGTACGAGAGCAGCGAAGAGGGAGCCAGCCCTTTCAGCAGATAGAGGGGGAACTGATGAGAGGCTGGCGAGCATTCAGCATGTGTGAAAGGAGCAGAGAGCAAGGAGACAGCGCTTGGCTGCAGCCAGAGAAGGAACCCGAAAGCAAGAGCTCAGAGAGGCCTTTTCTGCTTATTTTCTTTGGGAAGTATAAAAAAGAATGAGCATTTAAAAAGGGGGGAAAAAAAAAAGATGATGTGCAATTTCTTTCAGGGTGTAGCTAAGGGAACAGTTTCAAAAAAATAGCTGCCATTTAAAGAAATACTAAGAATTTGTTCTTCCATTGTAAATTAACATTTAGTATGCAGTCCCTAAATGGATCTGTTATTAGTGAGACAGAGAACCCTTAGACATCACAGTAAACACAGCTGTAGAGATGAGGAAAATTAACAAGGCATCGTGCTAATAATTGTACCTTCCAGTTGTCTTAAATAGCTGATGGAAGTTCCTTTTTACATTGCTCTCATGCTCCAACTTAAGAAGACTTAGTGTAGCAAGTCAGCTGCTTAGAAATACAACCAGGACACTTTTAGGTTTGTCAGGATTAAAAGAAGATTACCTGGGCATATTATCTGTTCCTTTATTGCTGTGTTGAGGTCTCCCCCACTGCAATTCAGAGGGACCCAGGGAGACGGGAAGTTTCCAGCGAGGGCCTGGTGGTTGGATCCGCAGAACGTTGGATGTTGTCATCTGTGTAGAGCTGGCACAGTGGATGGAGCATGCTGGCATTTGGGAAGAGGTGTCAGTGGCCAACAAGAAAGGGCAGCTTTATGCAGATGCTCTTTGCTTCCCAGAGAAGCCCATGGTGGAGTCATTTGTGGTTGGCTACTGGCAGTGAGTTTCTTTTGGTGCACAAAGACTGAAACATCTGTTTTTTTAACAAAATCAGAAAATGTTGCAAAAGCGAACAAATCCCTCTCCTGTGTCATGGTACGTCTTCAGTCTTTTGCTTTGGTCCCTCTTTGGGTCTTATCCTGACAGTGTTAGGGTTGGACTAAATGACTGTTGCAGGATTGTTTGGGGCTGAGCATCCCTGAGGATCGGAGTCATTGCTATTTTTCTCAAGGCAGAAGAAATCAGACCTAGGAAGCGACTGATGAAACAGGCTTTCCATGTTAACCCAGAAACTTATTTCTGTACTACTTCATTCTGGTAGTTTCCTGAAGGTTTCCTAGGAAGCCTGTTGGAATTAAAATTATAAATGGATGCTAGCTTTTTTAGTAGAAAAGGCCTTTTGTCATTTCAAGCAGGGGGTCATCTAATTCTTTTTGTACAGCAGTAGAAAAGTGAAAAGTTTCTGATTAACTGTAATTAAAGCTGTGGAGAAAGAGCAACCCTTATTAGTTGCATTCTGTGAACATCAGTGAGCAGCATGGACGAATGTGCCAGGAAAAGTTACCTTGGAATAGCAAGGTTTAGTCTGAGCGCAATATAACCTCACCGAAGAGAAGTAAAAGAAACCCAATGTTAATTTGTAATAGTTTAGTTGAGGAGCAGAAAACCCATTATCCAAAGGATTTGAGTATTTTGCCAGTCTGTGCCTGGATGAATTAATTCAAATCATTACTTGAAAAAAAAAGTCATACTGAGCTAGGAGACGAAAACTGTTCTTGTTTCTGCCACCGACCTGGTGGAGAGTGAGATCGGCTCTCTCTTCTCCATCTCCTCCGGGCCTTTTTGCACCATCCAGTTAGACAGCAAGTGAGCCTGATGGGGAAGAGCTTACAGCAGGGTGATACGCTGTCAGGCGTGATCACTCCTACTTCCCATGTCTTACCTAAAAAAAACCAGCACGGCGTTTCTTGGTGGGGCCCTCAGCCTGTATCCCTGGTTCACAGGAGGGAGGAGATGTTAGAAGAGGATATCCCGCAGCATCCCACACAGAGGGCCTGCCCTGGTTGTGGGAGACAGGGACTCAGCATGGCTGAACATGTAATTATGGGGTTCCCCTCTCCTCCAGCAGGTTGCTAAAGCCCGTGAATTATATGTAAAGAAACCAGCTATGCAGCAACTATCTTCTGTTTTCCCTATTTGAGTTTCAAAAGCTTTGGAGCAATATTGGTGCGTTACACGCTGAGTTAAAAATTGGAAACGTATTACCCTGATTCAGCATGGGACTGAGTAAATTGTATTCAGTTAAAATAGCAGATATCCTGCTGAGAGGAAAATAAGTATTTCTACTTGACTGTGTGACACCTAAGCTGCAACCCAGAGGTACAGGAGGAGGATTTGTGTTACCGAGAAATCCATTAACATCTGCTGCCAGGTCAGAGCTGCCGGGGGTGAGTGTGTCACGTGTGTCCCAGGAAACTCCAGGCATTTAGGCTGCCTGCATCTCCTCCACCATGTCCTGCGCAGGGCCTCACGTGGTGGCTGTTGTGGTGGTGTCTGAGCACCTGCCTGGTCTCTGCCCGCCCTGTAGTTTGATGTTGTTGCCTTTTCCCGAGGGAGGTTTCATTCAAAGCACTAACTGGCCTTTCTGCCTGTGTGGCTCTGCAGCATTTGCTGAAAGCCTTGTTCCTGAAGCGTGTAAAATACCTAGGTTTGCAACAGTGAGCTTAGCTTCCAGAAACCACCGTCCCAGGTTCGTGAAGCTTGAAGGACTCGCAAGGAGACACCTGCCTGCCTGGCAGGATCATTTAGGTCACTGACACCTTCTCGGACAGGTTCTTGGAGGTTCCCAATGCTGGAGATTCCTCACTGTTTTCCAGCAGAGACATATCTTATCCTTTCAGTTGGGATTTTTCCTACATCTAAACTGAGTCTCTCTTGTTTAGCTTTATTACTACTTGTCCTAACACAGTGAGTCCAGGCAGAAGATTATTCCCTTCCTCCTTGTGGAATTTCTTATGTATTTTTGTATTTACGTATCTACTTCGTCCTGTTTCCCCCCTCCACCCAGTTTATCTCACCCCTGCTACCACCAACTTCTTGCAACAGAAAAATAAAAGTCATTTTTTCCATTGTCTCCTCGATACCAGCTGCGTTAAAATGCAGTTTCTTATTCTGTTTTTTAAGGGCTACTCCCAGCTCCACCCTGGCTGACTCCATGTATCCCCAGCCCAGTGCTCCTCCTGGTGCACCATTTGCAGATGTCCATGGCATGCCTTTTGCTAACCAGTCCTCAAGTCTCTCCTTGAAAACCGCATCTACAGCTCCCACAGTAGCGATGTAATAGCAGAGTACAGCAGCTACACGTCACTCCTGTGGCTTCAAGGTTCCCAATGCATGTGCTTGTCCCCAGGCTTGGGTTGTCCCAGTTTGCGAGTCATCTACACCTTGATCGCAACCTGGGAGTCATGAGAAAAACAGTGGAAGGCCCTTTGACCCTATCAACAGTCCCTGGTGGCTTGGAGGCAGTTCTGCAAGCTCGGCCCTTTCCTAAGCAGCTGCAGCCAGTAGTAGTGTATCCTCAGGAAGGGGCTTTCCCAGGCAAGGCCAGATGCAATCGGTTCCCTCTCGGCCAAGAAGATCAAATGCAGCCTCGTACTCTCTGATGTGGCATGCTGTTGTGTCCCACCGCCAGGTCTCCACTCTCTGTCCCCCAGCTGTGTGACAGCAAACTCATTCCTTGCTGCTGCATGTCTGTCAAATCGCCCATTAGCGTACTTAAGTCCATCAAGGGTGTTAGGTAAGGGCTCCTAAGGGCTACTTGAGGCAGCTTTGAGAGGCCAGCAGTTGTAGCGTAGGGGTGAAACATCCACACCGGGGGACCAGGAGGGTTAGAAAGACAGCAGTTGCGTCCCTGTGTGTTACAGGTTACACGCACAGGTGAAGAGAACGTGAGCTCAGCTCCAGCCATCACGTGTGTGCACATCTGTGTGTGCGTGTTGGAGGGGAAAGACCAGAAAGTTTTCATTTTAAAATTAAATTCGTCAGATAGCCAGACCTTTCAGCTTTTTAATACAAACAGTGATTTACGGCTGCACTTAAAGAATGAGCCAGGAGCGGACAGATTCATCACGCGCCGTCCTTTCCTGTCAAAGCGGCGGTGAGCCGCTCCAGCGGCAGCGCAGGGCGGTCGAGCTCCTGGCAGCAGAACCTCTGCCGCGGGGAGGCACCGAGCTCCATCACCCTCGCCCTGCCGCGGCAGCTGAGGTCCCAGCCCGGGGTTTCATCCGCTTCTTTTTGCTGTGAGGAAGAAAAGGGTTGGCCATCTGCCAGATTCCCCTTCTCACCCTCCCTTCTGACAGTCGGCGTCAGCTGCTGGAAAGGCGATGCAGGGTGCTCTTTGTACACGCGATGCGAGGTCCCAAACCTGCCTTCCGTAACTTAAATCCCAAGAAACCTGCTGACATGAAGATTTTTTGCGTTAATTATTCCCAGCTTGAGGCTCCTCCAGCCTTCCTGGTGATTTTTTGCCTCTTGGGTGTATTGCACTTCAACTTGGTCACTTCGATTTCGCCTGCCCTGTGTTTGTAAAATTCCCCCAGAGCTTCAGAACAGCAACATTCACAGCGGCATGTCCTTCACCCCCTGCATGGCCAGGCCATAGGTCTTTCTACCTGGTCTTCCTGAGGACTTGAAACTTTTCCATCTCCTTGTTCAGAGGAGACATTTTACAGGATGTATACATTCATCTTGCTAGTCCCAAACCCTATGTACTGACACCAAATAGTTTCAAGCAGGGAGAATGGGAATGGAAAGGCTTCCAAAGATGTTTGGGATTATGCAGGAGAAGGTGGCATTTAGAAGGAGGCTCCCTCTTTTCTTCCTGAATTCATACCTTTTTGGGTGATGGAGTCTTAGGCTGATTAAAAAGCTGGTTTTAACATACAGCTGGTATCACTTGGTGTCAGGCTGTGATTTTTCAAGGAGATTTTCATGTTGTTTAGGCTCTCCAGGACAAAAAGGCCAATACTTAATGACTTAGTTGTGAAGTTCTCCCAGGAAAGCACCAGCATCTGCGGCTGCAAGTGTGTTTGCTGCCAAATCTTGACTGGTTTAGTGTTGTTTCTTTTCTAGCACCCAAATCACGTACCTGGACAAAGAAGAGTGAATGCCAAAGTTGATGCGGGTTTGGAGTGTGTCATTATTCAAATAACGGTAGCCTCTGGAGCAAAGTAATGCAACTGCTGAATTATTTTGCCCTTCCCTTCTACATACAAGCACATGGATGAAGTTGGGACTGAGTATAGAAAGAAGGAGGGAATATGTGAAGCAATTTAGGATTTTTGACAATACAGTGCTAGCAGCTACTGTGTATGACTGTTTTCCATCTTTTCATAGCCCTGGTGCATTCTGTGCAGTGGGAACCGAAAATGATGTGGCTATCTTGGGTTGCAATACAGAGAGTTATTTGGAAAAAATGCATAATAGGCCTTATCTTCTCTGTGGGGCAATAAGTTCAATGCATGAAATGGAGAAAAGAAAGCAGCTTTATAGTATTTCAAGAGTTTCCTTCAGAGGATATAATTTGTCTCTCAAATTTTCGTGCTTAGTAAAAATGCTCCTAAGTTAATATTAGTTTTATTATCTCCTATTATCCAGCCACTCTGTAGAGACATTTTCATAGTGAATTTGCATTCCAGTTTCTCTGTCCACAGGTTGTCAGGGAAGATGTTAGGCGTTTCCATCTCCAGTACACACAGTGCACTTTCTAGTCTGCTTTATTGGACTCTGAACAAATATTAATTGAGGTTTTGGTAGGGTTCTCATTTGAGTGCTGGAAATTTTGAAAAAGTTAAGTCAAGAATAATATGCTATGAAACATGAAATAAATCAAAGTATGAAACGTTGCAAAGCTATTACTTAAAAAATAATAGCAGTCCAGGTCAGTTTAATAACATCCCTTTATCTAAAATGCAATTGTTCTTTTAGATTCAGTGTTTTGATTCACATAGCTACAATTGTCTGACTGTAGTAATTGTCATCTGTAGAAATCTGCAAAGTGTAGTAATTGTTTGTGATGATTTGAGAAATGCTTATGCTTGAATTGTCAAGTATGAAAAATTGCTACTTCCCCTTTATTGTCTAATGCTGAATGTTTTTAAGAAAACAATCTAGAATTTGCTGTATAGAACATATATACACAAAGTAGGGTAATTATGGATGCAAATTGTAAAGGCCAAGTATTAAAATAGTCTAAAATATGTTTGTAACTTCAAGGCTGTCCATCAAGGTTGCAAGATTCTTATTCATGGCTTTTATGTGAAAACAGGATTGGAAATGTGCTTGCATGTAACCTCCTGCTCAAAAAACCCCAACCCTTTAACCATTTGGGAAAATACAAATAATACTGAGAAACATTTTATATATTAAATAACAAACACCTCCTAGAACTTGGATAGTGAGGTTGATGGGCTGGGGGAAGGCAAGCTGATAATACCCGAGAGATTTTAGTCAACTGAAATACTAGTCGCTCTTGATGTCACATAACTAGGACTGTTAGTGCCACCTATAGTTCGTCTGTCTGACACTCTTCACATTAAGACCTCGTTTTCAATGGATTATGAGCCTGCTGCACCCACCTTCTAAGCAAATACCATTAAGAAGAATTTGGTGGAGATAAGCTCTGGTTTATGCTAAGCTTAACAGTGCTACTGGATAGACGCAACTGGGTATTCAGCAGAGATACAGCTGATTTTGATTGATAGCTGCTTGGACCACAGATAAGGGGAATGCTGCAGCAACTTGCATAGTTCCAGCATAGGACAGAACCCAGACCTCCAAACACAAGTGTTACTGAAGAATTAAAGGCAGATGCAAAGTCTTTGTTACTGCAAGACTGAAGAGAAAAAGCAATTTAGCAGGGCATGGGACTGCAAACCCCATTCACAATATTTATCCTCCTTATTCTGCTCTAAACTAATTTTGATAATTTTGCCCTTTAGTCTGCTGGGCCCAAATGTCACGTTAGCACTCCCAACATAGGTTGGTTGTGAGCCTGGTTACAGTAACAGGCAGAGCAGCAGCTGCAGGCAGTGCAATAGAAATAAGTAAAACCCTGCCTTATAAGTGTGGGGGATGCTTCTTTGCACACTAATTTTTTATAGCAAGACAAAATTTAATTAATTGTTTTTTGAATGACACTTAGGTATTTCCATCCTTGCATTAAAAAAGTGCTTTCAGTGGAGGTACCTGTGCATTGAATTGATCTCTGCCCTAGTTCGCAGTACACTACTATATTCAGAAAAAAACAGTAATTCAAAGTGTCCCGTGTTTAAATCTGAACTTGCTGCTTGGCCATCAAGCTTGGAAAGGCCCTCAAAGATTATTTTATCCTGCTGTGCCTAAGTAACCAGAAGAAAATACCTCCCACCTGACTGTGGGAGGTGGGTAAACCACTACTGTGATTTACCTTGAATAACCTTTGCATGTCATGGGTTGATGATTGTCAATTAGTCAGCATATATATTTCTGGTCAGTATATTCTCTATTGCACTACACTCAAAGCGTCCCCCTCCCCATGCTGTACAGAACACATCCACACGAGTAGAGTGTGCTGGACTTAGCTTTCCTCCCTCATTGTTAGTTTGGGACTGGTGGAGATGACAAGCTTCTGGGATCAGGTTGTCCCCAGACTACTTTTCTTTTTTCTTCTTTTAAATGCTGCTGAGCTTGGGAGTCTCCTGCTGTTCATGTTGCCTCCCTGTTCAACTCAGTTGCTGCATCAAAAAAGGAAGAAAAACTTTGATCTTGACATGCCCTTGTTCTCTGTTCCCCGTTACACCTTCTGCAGGAAAAAAACCCATGATCAAGTGCATCTGTGGTGTCGTCAGTCCTTTCAGGGAAGAACAGGTGCTTTTATCAGATGCCTTCCCAAAGCCTTTAAAGCTCAGCTGAAGTCAGAGTTGAACTGTCAGAGCACAGACCTGAGCACTGGCTTTATCACCATCCCCATGCTGCTCTCGGGGTAACCTGCACACATGCTTAAAAGTGCCCTCTCCAAAAGTGGGGTGGATTTAGGCCATTACTTATTGTGGCTTCTTGAACTGCGGGATCAGCAGGGACCTCTGGTAATGACCATCGATGCAGCAATCAGTGTCCAGGCAGCAGCTGCGCTCTCACAACTCCACTGCGGCCACTTCTATAACAGCTTTAGGGGAAGACAGTCCATGGCCCTAATTATTTGACTTGCCTTTCACCATCCATGGGTTTAAAGATGTCTGTTCCTTGGCTGTTATCCCTCTGGCTGCTTAAATCTGTAGAGTATTTTCCTCATTAGTTGTGAGCACATTTTCACTGGCCAAGTGGACCTCTAGTTTAAATAAATGTAGTTCCAGTCTCATGTAATCTTACTCTTTTCCCAGTTTCCCTCACCTGCATCAGGAGTGAAATTATGTGGCTTAAAAGCCTTGCCTGTAACTTAAAATGAGGAGGAGCCATATTAGTATCAGATAACTCAGTGTTAATACATCATTTCAAAATATCAAATTGAAAAATGCTGTTATGATGACCTCGCATGATGCTATAGGCTCTGAGGACCGTGGAACATGTCCTCTGTGGTTTGCATCTTACAAGGAAGAGTTTGGTGGCTCTGCAGGAGCTCTGTTACAGGCTCTCTGGTGCCTTACCTGACTTTTCACTAGTGCAGTGCAATTGTGGCTTTCATGTTGCCCACTCCTTCAGTGAGAGGGCCATTATCATTAAACCTCACGAAGAGCCAGCGGGACTCTTTGCTTCTCTGGGGGATGCGGGCAGGTCAGCTCCTCCAGGGTGCATCGGGTGTGTTGGCCAGCTGCAGAAGAAAATGGGTTTTGATACAGTTGGCGCCATTCTAGGACAGTCATTAAATTGGTCTTTTTCTCAATAAGCTGAAGTCAATAAGCAAAAAAAAATGGACGTAGAGCTTTCAAAACTGTAATTCCTAAATGGTCCTTCATCCGTCAGCCATCGTAAATGGCACTGTAACTTATGAGAATAGGGCAATATACTTTTAGTGTTAGCACTGATGTTTAATATGTGTTCTGTCTGCTACCAGACAGGCCAGAGCACGTGCAGAGCTGACCCTGGGGTGTTGGTGTGTACTTAGTAAATGTAGCTGACCAAACTTGTATGCCATTTCTTCATATTTCGTCCATGTTAAAAAGAGTGGGAGACAAAGTACCACTTCAAAATGTACAAGTATCATCTTTTAAGTAAATTTAATGTCGTACACTCTCATTTGCAATTGCAAATACTAAGGCTGCGTTTTTTCCCCTTACTCCGAATGGCTGAAAATCTCATTAATGTTAATGTATGGGGAAGAAGTGCTTAGCCTATTGATGTAGGAATGAAATCAGGAGCAAAGCACAGCTCTACAAAGATTCATCTGCAGATTAGGGTCTGAAACAACCATTAGATTATCAAATCTGACCTTCTATCTAATACAGGCCATAGAATCTCATCCACTTAATTCTGTATTTATCCCAAGAACAGCACCAGAAAAGCAAATACAATGCATTAACATATTGTAATGTAGCAGTATATTCAGGCATTTCTTATTTTTTTTACTCTAAAACCAGAGGCAAACAGCAGTGCTGTGCTATACGATATTGATGAAAATCTGCAGGAGGAGAGATTTCAGCATTCTGTCTGTTTGCAGAGGAAAATTTGTATGTCTGTGCGTTTGCGTAGGGTTTTGTTTAGTTTTTTGAAAATTATTTACTGGTAACTCTAAACAGTGTAGAGCTGACCATTAGTTCTGTTTGTCTCTTGAGGACAGCATAAATTGAAATAGGGATTTTTTTTATTTTTTTTTAACAGAAGAAGTAATTTTCTTCAAAAATCTGTGTGGTCCTTGACAACTGCTTTCTAACATCTTATTTTGGAAACTCCCTGCCAATCAATTTTCCTAGGAAACGTGAAGCACTTTTCACATCTGGCTTCTCATCTCTTGGACTGTAAAACAAAACTGCCCTTGAAATGCACCTGGGAGGTATTCAGGGGGATACCACACATGCACAAGAGATGAGCCAAGCTGTCTAAAGGAGCTGCACTGGGCTACTGCATGTTTTAACCATTAGCCAATGTCTTGCTGAACAAAGGGGCTAAAGAGATGAGATGAAGAAAGTATCGAGGAATTCAGACACAAGTGGTGGGTGGCACTGTACAAAATACCGAGGTCCCAGGCTTGGCACATAAATGCTCTCCTGAAGAAAAAAATCCTCCTGCCCAAGTTGGAGGTGTACCAGCCCCTTGGTGTTGCCCATCCCATGAGAATGTTCCTCTGCAGCCCACTGCAGCTCAAAGGGAGGGAGAGTCTCTGCTGCTCAGGTGTTGCAGAAGCTTTTGCTGCCCTTTGGGTGGGTGAAACCTGGGATCTTAGGGTTTGTCTGTAACAAAAAAATTCTATCTCTTTTCCCTCCAAAGCTCAGAAATTTTACAGCTGGCTTGGCCCCATCTTGGGGTTTGGGTTTTGCCTCTAAAGTGCATTTGGATCCTGTTCTTTGAGGGTTCTTTTTTAGTATGAATCAGGGCTAACTGTTGATATTGAAAGCAGAGATTTCATCCATGACTGCAGGAACTGGGGGCTCAATATGAACACCCAAGCTGGTGCAAAACCATTTGCCATTGAGGGGGAAGACCCCTATAACCAAAGGCTATACACCCCCATACTAGATGTATACAATCTACATTGCCTCAGCTGCTTCATTGCAGTGTCCTGTGATTCATGTAAACCTGACTGGAAGGTATCCTTTTGAAGGATTTGGCGTTCAAGAAGGAACCTCAGACCTCCTTGCCTATCAGATAGGAAGGTCAATACCTGCCTTAATATTTGGCTTTGAGGCTAAACTAATTACTGTGCATAAGGCTCTTTGAAATCCACAGGTAAGTGGGGTTAAGTAAATGTAAATAACATTACCAAAACCTTTCCCCTGTTGCTTTGATGCAATTTATTCAACATATGTAAAAAGGCATTTGTAGCAGTGAGGGTAGGGCTGCACAGCAAAACGCCATGCCATGCAGAGACACCTCATATGGCCCTGAGTAACCAAACACAGGAGCCCTGTGTCAGCATGGTCCTTTGCTTGGGCTAATATTCCTTGTTCCCCCTAGGAGCTCATTAACTTTCCTTAGCAGAAGCTCTCGCTGTTGACACTGGACACAATCTGGGCAGGAGTTGACTGGTGGTAAGACCATGGCCATCTCTGTGTAGCTGCCCTGTGGGCCTCCCCAGGACAGGTTACGGTCTCTCCAAAGCCTCTCCAGTAGCAGTAATAGTAGAAAGTTAGGGCGCTATTAACAAAATAATAAAAGGCTATGGGTGAATATAGTGCTGTGTGTGTTAGAAGGCCACACACTCTTTCCATCTCTGTCAATATGGCTTTAGCAGAGAGGCAAATGTATAGCTAATATTGTCCCTGGTCCTCGAGAAATCACATCTGAGTGAAAGTTCCCCTTGGGGAGTAGCAGGAATCTCCATGGGCTTCATTTCTTCTGCCAAGGTCATAGCCAAGAAACAAGCCACCATTATTAATTCTCTAGCCTAAAAGACATCAGCGACAAGAGCACGTACTGTTTTCATTTTGACAGATTTTCTAGCGCTGGTGTCTTCCTATTCCATCTCAGCAGCAAAAGGTCAGGCAGAGTCCAGCCCTGCTGTGGCCGCAGGATGGACTGCAGAGTGGAGGGAAGATCTGTTTCCCAGGACTAAGAAAAGCAGTGACTGCATCGCAGGATGAGGGTGCTGTAAATACACTTGCCACCAAGCTGTGTGAGTGCTTGTGCTTCAAAGCAAAGCCCTGGTCACTTTCTTTGTGAACAACATTTAAGCAGCAGTATCAAGAAGTTTGGAGACAAAAAGAGTTTATCTTCTAACACAGGAACAATTTTACTCAGTGATGTAATGAACTGTTCTATACAGGCAGTGATCTACTTTTCTATGAATTTGTATAATAAGCAAAAGGGCAGTAAGAGTTTCCCAGCCACTTGACTTACTGGAACCTGTGCTTTCTTTGCAGTTGTCCAACACAGCAATTCTTCATCAGATTAGACGAGACCAAGTGACAGACACGTGCCGAGCAAACAGCGTATCTAGCAGGAAGCGCCGCGTGCTGACACCCAATGATCTCAAACACCTGGTCGTGGATGAAGATCATGAAATGATCTATTGCTATGTTCCCAAAGTGGCCTGCACAAACTGGAAGAGAGTCATGATGGTTTTGACAGGAAGAGGCAAGTACAGCGATCCAATGGAAATCCCAGCCAACGAAGCCCACGTGTCTTCGAACCTGAAGACCCTCAACCAGTACAGCATCCCAGAGATCAACCACCGCTTGAAAAACTACATGAAGTTCCTCTTTGTTCGCGAGCCTTTTGAGAGACTGGTGTCAGCCTACAGGAACAAGTTCACCCAGAAGTACAACACTTCCTTCCACAAGCGATACGGCACCAAAATTGTGAGGCGCCAGAGGAAAAATGCAACCCAGGAAGCTCTGCGTAAAGGCGATGATGTGAAATTTGAAGAGTTTGTGGCGTATCTCATCGACCCACACACCCAAAGAGAAGAGCCCTTCAACGAGCACTGGCAGACTGTGTACTCCCTCTGCCACCCTTGCCACATCCACTATGACCTCATAGGAAAATATGAAACCCTCGAAGAGGATTCGAATTACATTCTCCAGCTGGCAGGAGTAGGCAACTACCTGAAGTTCCCCACCTATGCAAAGTCTACGAGAACTACTGACGAAATGACCACAGAGTTCTTCCAGAACATCAGCTCCGAGCACCAAACACAGCTGTATGAAGTCTACAAACTTGATTTTTTAATGTTCAATTACTCAGTGCCAAGCTACCTGAAATTGGAATGAGGGTTGGGTCGGGGGGAGAGAGGGGAGAGAAAGCCTGTTTTATTTAAGATTTTTATTTGTCATAATAAATATGGAGAATGGGTTATTTTGTAAATTAATATTTTCTTTTTTTGAATGATGCTGCGAGCAGCACAGTCAAAATTATTTAAATCAACTGTAAGAAAGGACAGCTCTCTTTGCAGGGTAACAGGATTGTGACGATCTAGCTGTAGAAATGAATAATACTGCTACACTGTTTAAAAAAATGTTAATTGTGTTCTGGTGAATTTCATTGCTCTTGCATTCCTCCAATTCTAATTAATGTTATTTATACTTATTTAAAACGTGGTCTCTTGGTAGGTGTCACTTCAGCAGCAGAGATAAGGTAACATTTGGACAAAAGGACTCTGGTTTTTTGCTTTCCTTAGTTGAGCTTGTCTCTGGGTAATAATATTCTTCCATTAGCCATTGATGCAGGTAAATACAGGAATGATTCTTCATACCACACGCTTTGAGAAGAGTGGTGGAAATAATTTCTTCAGAAAGTGATATTGCACTTAAGTGTATTAAAAAAAAAAAACCCTATCTTTCTAGCCCTGAAAGGGAAAAGTAAACCAGATTTTGATAGATTCTTGATATCAAAAATCCATGACTGAAAGAAATGTGAATGTAGTCCTTGGGAAGAGAAACCATGAACTTTTTATAAGCCTGGACTTAATGATTTCATCAACAATATGACCAGTCCCATTGTCTCTTGATTTAAGGCCTGCTAGCCCAATGAATGCAGATTTGCAGATGGTCCATCAGAAAAAATCAGCATTTTGAAAGTGACTGTAGACATTTTTGAATGCCCAAAGCAACTGGCATTGACTTAATTCATATCCAGGATGGGGGTGAGGGGAGCTCCACCCTCTGCATGTCATGCTTCCTTAACTGATCTTAAGATGGGCGACCAAAATTGGCTCAAAAAACAGCAGTCACAATACGTTGCTGTGAAGGATGTGGGCGTGTAATCTGAAAAGTCAGAAAGTCATCTTGGTGTTGGTCTCTAAGCATGCAAGGCAATAAAACAGGTCTCTCATCTTCCTACATGCTAGTTTCCTAGCTTTTTCCTAGGGGGAAGGGGAAGTTGTCTTTTTTTAGTTGATGCCTAAATACCGTTGGCAGGGATGTTTCTAATTTCCAGTGGGTTAGTATGTCATCTAAATCAACTCTAGTGTGAGGCCATGACCTTTTTATTTAAGGTGAACATCTCCGTAGCGGTTGCTTTGTGTATAACAGCTTGTTGGGATGGCAGATTGTACCAGGCATAGCACACCGAGCGATTGTTTTGGGCTAGCAAGTAGTAATCTATTTGTGGCAAATAAATAATGAAAAATGAGATTGCAGTGTGGATCTATTAGCAAGCTCAGTGGGCAGAAGTACAGGCTTCTCCAAATGTTGCTTTAGTTTGATGGAGATGAGGTGTACGGTCAAGCGGGCGGCAGGCGCCCGCCTGGGGAATGGTCTGTAGCCACTTCCAAGTTGTCCCGTCCTGGAGCAGCAGCACCAGCAGCCAGCTGATGGGCAGAAGGAGGCAGAGGCTTAAGTGGAGGCACTTGTGGGAACCTAAAATCTGATTTAAAGTTGAATGATGGCTAAAATGGGGTTTTGACTTGCCTGTGTGTCAGTCTTAGGAGCAAAGCCAACCCTTCCAAAAATTACTGAAGATTTAAATAAACTCAGCTGAAGGCAGAGCTGTTTTAACAGTATCAGAGCCAGATCCTGAAAATGTCATATTGCACAGTAGCTGATAATACCCACTGAATTACATTAGTCTCCAGGACTCATATGTGGTTAAAGAAGAAAAATGAGTTCCGTCTTATTTTATAAAAATAAGTCGCTGAATAAATCTCAGTGAAGAACAAATTAACATAACAAACAGCAGCTGAAGTCCTTCAAAATTGGATTTGTTCTTTGCCAGGATTCAGGTCTTTTTTTTTTTTTTTTTTTTTTTTTTTTTTTTTTTAAAACCTTAAAAATAAACTTTTACAC
>VZTL01045440.1:0-17094 GCA_013400535.1 Scopus umbretta | reverse complement strand
AGGTCAGAGGAGGACCACCAATGTTAAGGAAAAGACTTTTTGTTTTGGTCTACTGGGTGTGTTGTTTTGATGGAGCCAAAAAATACCTCTTTCCAGTGCCCCCATGCAGGAGGATGTTCGGGGTCATTCCTCCTTGTCTCAGTGAGCTTGCAGCCACCACCTGCAGTGCGGGGCCAGCTGGGGAACCGGCCTGGTTTTACCCCATCTCTTCACTGGGTTTCCCAGCCAGAAGAACGGAGGGGCTGGTCTGCTCCCAAGCCCTGCCTCCCTCCCAGCTTCATTTCTGCTGTGGCCAGCAGAATTCAGCTGGTCCCGGGAGACGAACAGGCAAAACTGCAGCCACAGCAAAATTCAAGATACAGATGTGCCCGTGGGGCCGCGAGGGCCACCCGGGGAGCCGCTCTTTTGGAAGGATGTACATTAGTTGAGCAGTGGTGAGCGCAGAGAGGACCCAGCGGGGAAGGTCCCGCTCCCCACCTCTGCCCCCAGCCCCCTCAAAGGCGCTGGGCTCAAGGACTGGCGATTCCCATCTCTGAGCAGCCGGTGCCCCCGCATCGTTTGGCAGGGCCAGTGCAGAGCCCAGCAGTGCCTGTGGCTCCTCACCCGGTGCGATACCCACAGCTGGGGGATTGTTCCCCCCTGATGGCCCCAAGCACCTGAACCTGGACCCCAGGCTGGATTTGGTCCATCTGAACATGGTGGTGACTCTTGGGTGATGGAAGGTCCCCCCAAACCTGACTTGGTCCATGCTTCAGCCTCTTCATAAACCATGTCCACTATCACAGAAACATGCAAACTGCCTGAACCATGCGCTGTGTTAAGACAAGTGAAATAAATAATCCGCAAGCAGAAGTGCTTTTAGAAGTAAGTTGACCCCAGATGTTTTAGGGTTTCACTGTAGTCTGCTGCACTTTTCAGGTACAAAAAGGGACTGTCCTTACTATTACTCTTGTTACAGAGAGTGTTATTTTCTTACATGCATGCACAATACAATGTGTACGAATAATTTAACATCGATGTGGGGTTGGATTTTTTTTTTTTAACCTATTTGTATGCAGTAGAAGGCTTGTTGTAGAAGAGTATCTCCTCATACCTAAATATACTGTTAATAAAGAAAAAAGCTAAATTATACATTGCCAACACAAGTGTGAACTGCTCATGAATCTTTCCTTAAAAAAGCCATTCAAGCCTGATTATTTTTCTAAGTAACTTCAATTAAATTGAAGAAAGAAAGTTCCTCTCTGTGTGCTTTATTTCTGGCTCATGCTTTCAGGGCTGAGGGTCGGATTTTGGTCTGCATAGCTTTGCTTTCTCACAAGGGTTATTGTGGCAGGACAGCAGAAGACTAAATTATCTACTGCTATGGAGCAGAAAAGCTAATTTCATCTGACAACATCTCTCTTGCGCACTTCCTTCCCAAGTTCCCAGCCAGCAAGGATGAGGGCTATCAACTTAAGACCTGTCACATGCGCAGAAACATTGTCCTACCTCAAGCAAGGGTGTTTTAGAGTCAGTCATGTGACATAAACTCCAGCTCTCTGATGAGCCATGTGCTTGCCTACCTTCATGTGAATTCACTAACAATAGCTTTCAGTTAAACATTTCCAGCAGTCCCCAAACCTGCATGGTCTTGTCCATGGTTTTCACCGAGGCCAGAAAGCTGGGCTTTGAAGGCAAACTTGGGTGAGGAAATCCGCACCATAAATTACACTTAGGAAAAGCATACATTTAGAAAATAACTGCTCACCATTGTGACCATGTTCTTGGAAGGGATCCTGGAAGTCAGCTGGGCCACCCTACTGCTGAAGGTCACCAAGACTAGGTTGGCAGTGGGTTTGACTAGCCAAGGCTTCAATACCTCTGGGGATTGAGGACTCGGAGCCTCTCTGGGTGACCTGTTGCAATGCCGTACTACCCTCCCAGCAGAGATGTTTTTCCTAGTGGCCACTGTGAGACTCCTAGCCTTCAACATGTGTCCATCATTTATCACTACTGGAGGAAGAGTTAGGATTCATTTTCTTTGTAAGTTCCCTTCAAGTAGTTGTAGACAGCTATTAGATTCCCAAGTAGCCCTGTTGTCACCAAAGTAAGGCCAGATCCTCCAAAGTGTCTGTTTTGGCTATATGCTTTAGGTCACTGAATATCTTGGTAGCCTGTCACTATATCACCTCCAGCATCTCAACATCATTCCTGAATTGGGAAGGTTCCCAAAACTGGATGCCATATTCTGGGTGCAGCACTGCCAGTGGCAAACAGACCATTTAGTCTGCCAGCCCCACTCCTCACAAGGCAAACATTATTCACAGTGAGAGCAGAGACAAACAGAAAATAGGAAATCTGCTGAGAAGGTGTCATAGCACATGGTGGGGCACTGACTGTCTTTAGAGCCCAAGCCCATTCGCATGTCAAGCGACCCACCGCCCTGTACTCCCTCATTACTAAGGCAGAACTGCTGCATAGCTTCCTGAAATCACAGCCTGGCTGTGCAGTATCAAGACAACAACCTTCACATTTTGAAACAACAGTGATTTGTTTCCTCTACAATCTCAATCAGAGAGGGAGATAATTAAGAAGGTCTTGAGAAGGACTTGATCTAAGTGAGCAATTAGCCTGGCTCCAGCCGCTATGCTGATTGCCTCCCTCGGCAGCTTGGCCGGGCAAGGATTACATATGCTTCGAAGCGATGCAATCCTGTTCTGGCAGCACATGGGTCTAAGCAAGCCACTACACTGCCCTGGGAGAGTCTATCAGCTTCAGTGACATCCGCGTTCACAAAGATGAAGTGCGGTGTCAGGCAGAAACGAGGGCCGGGCAAAATCCTCTGGCTGCATGGGGGCAGGTGGGGCAGGGGGAGCCCAGGCAAGCAGAGGGCAGCAGCTGCAGAGCTCAGCCAGGGATGGGGTGAGTTGGGGGGCTTTAGAAAGTTCTATGTTTAGGATAACGGGGTAAGAAATGGCCTCTCCACGCAGCTCTTGGGTGCACAGCTTCTGGGAGAATTTCTTCCTTGCTTGTAAGATAGCAGCAAAAGCCCGATCCCTGATACTGCCACAGGGGCTGATAAAACTGGATTTGCTCCAGTGGAAGGATGCATTTGGGATGCCTCAATTTCTCCATTAAATAATTAAAAATTTTACAAAAATCCCTTCCCATTGCTACCCAGCATACAGCTTCTGCCCTGCAGCTACTCCCCGCCTGCTGCTGCTGTACGACAGGAGAGCTGGTGGCAGCAGGACCATGGCATCTCCAGGCACTGGGGAGATGAGTGTGGAGCACTGGGGTGCAACAAAGCAGCAGGATCCTACAGAGCTGAGGTGTCCTCTCACCCAGGCAAGTGACAAGATCGCGCAAATAAGCCCAGTGGAGATGATGCAAAATTTGAAGAAAGCCTGTCCCTGTGATCGTAATGCTCTCTGTGCGGGCACGAGCTCTGCCAACACTTCCCAACCTTTCTTTGGATGAAAACACATTTAATTTAATTCTCCCATAATTACAAAAAAAACTAAATAAATATGGGAAACTGGAGGGAAGAGAGAAAAAAAAAATTATAAAATGTAGCTGAGTGGAAACTGGAGCGTATGCTTCCTGCCCGGCATGCCATGCTTTTCTCGCCAGTTGTGTTACACATCCTCACATACAAGACTCCTGATGCCACACAAAAATACCTTGTTTTTCCAGTTGCACATACAACTTTACCAAAAGTTGAAACTTTCGAAAAATTAGAGTCTGCTTTTATTTTTTGGTGCACTGAAGGACAACATATCCAAAAGCTACCTCCCCAAATTGCATGCAAATCAGTTTTATAAAAAATCTGTGTTAAAAGAAAAAAATCAACTTTATTTTCCCTATTGAAACAATGAACAGCAGACTTCTTCCCCCATTACTTGAAATGTCAATCTACTGGAGTGCCCAAGCCTCCCAGCTGTGAGATTCAACTCACTGTCATTAAATGGCTTCTGTTGGCTAAGTCAGAGGCATTTAGGACTGAAAATAGTGACTTATTAATGGAGGAAAAATATAGAAAATATTTTCATTCATTTATGAGTTGTTAAAAATATCTTTTGCCAATATTTTTTTAAAATATTACTGACTTTGACATTGTAATTGTATTCCTCCATCCCTAATTTTTGAGTAAGTGCAGACCTAAGATAACATTTCTTTAGGTGTTTAGTAGTATACATCCTATCAGTATGCAACAAATGGACAGAGTATTCTGGAAAATGAGACACAGCCTTTCAAGTAAAATTATGTGGGTTTGAAAATCTCATTTCAGTCAGAGCTTTTAATTAAAAAACAAACAAGCAGCAAAGCTGTTTTTCTCAGTACGAGAAAAATCAATCCAAAAGTTTATGCCCCCGTTTCTATTTTTTTTTACTAATACATAAAGCTGTCAGGATAACATACTGCTGGATAATAACAGTTAAGCCATTAAGCTTTGGCTTATTCTAAAAACTAGAATTATACCACGGCAATCCATGACGTTTTAGCTATCAAGCGGTCTCCATGCTGCCAGCAGGTATTTGCAGCCCTACATCAGGTCAAAGCCTGCAACCCACAACAGGCCCCAGTTTCCTGTAAAAGCTTCTGCAAAGACGGGGTTTGGGCATTGCCTAGGCCTTTCTTAGCCTCAGTTTAGCCAGACTTATCTTAGCAGATAACTATTCTAGCTAAAACAGGTTTAGTTTTACGTCTAAAGTAGAGGTGTTGGTTGTTGTGGGTTTTTTTAAGTGATTGCTTGCTCCATTAATGCAGTCAATAACTGCATAGTTTTTCACCATTTTTTGAACTTGAAATTGGAAAAAAAGTCAAATCAGAGCAAGTAGCCATGCTATGGAGAGGCAAGTGCTGTTTGCAGAGGTGGCCAACTAAATGCTGAGACACCCATTCAAGAAAAACAAAATATTTTCCTTCCTGGAATTATAGCTATATGTGATTTATTAAGAAATTTGCCTTCAGTTATATGGAAAGACATACCAATTCAGCTATTTTGTATTAATTTTACAATGCACTGTGCTCTTTTATCATAAAAATGTTACTGCTGTGTGTGCAATACGATTTTACATGCAGTATGTATCAGTCCTACAGCAGATGCTTTTAAGCCTCCCTTTGTCACTTAGGAAAATTTCAAAAATTAAATCCACAATTATTTTTTTATGGAAAAAAAAACCTTGAAGTCAACAGTGCAAGGATTAGGAGGACAAAAAGCTGAGTTCAGGTCAGGTGAGAAATTATGTCTGCATAACTATGGAAAAGGAATACAGGATGGGAGGAAATTTAAGATGGAAAGTCTCCGTTTGGAGAGTCTCCTTATAGAAACACAGAATCATTTAGGTTGGAAAAGACCTTTAAGATCCTTGAGTCCAAGATACTGAGAATTAAATTAGAGGAAAGCATTTAAGAACATAGCGAGGTGAGTAATATTGCTTCGCTTATTATAGCATGTTTCACATTACATGGCAAATCTTTGCCAGGGCTATCGAAAGCTGATTAAAAACTATGAATGACTCACTTATAATATTAATGAGTATTTCCATGCTGGGAGATGCAGCCGGAGGAGAGTACCTGGGCTCCGTCCCAGTTCCTAAGCGAGGTGTTACATACTTAGTTTGCAGTGTCTGGATTTCAGTCTTTTTTTTTTTTCACAAGTGTAAAGATGTCGGGTGGAAAGCAGTCAGGTCAACACTTCTAAACTAACTAACTGGTTTCAGGTTTCAGACATTTTGTGCTTGGGGCAGAGGCTCCGTCTAAAGTCCTTAGGAACGGTGTGCCCTCCATACCGCAAACCAGGATAAGGCTGCAATCAGCCTTTTGCTCATGGGTGCTGTCATAATCCCTGTGGTGGGTGTTACTGCTAACTCCTCCTGTATTGTCATATTACCACGCAAAGTGTTGAGGTGCGCAGGGATTTCCAGCTGGAGACAAAGATGTTCGCTTTCCCTCTAGCAGGACATCTCATTAGGTGTGTTCAACCAGGTGTGCTCGGGCTTCTGAGTAAAATAACACACTCACATTTTTCCTTTGATCACATAAAAAGCCTTGGGATAATCAGCTGAAGAGATGATGGTGATAGCTAATGGCTTCCTTCTGCATCAGAGATCTTGCTGATGTGATCTGGATATATATCATAACAGACGTGAACTGAATGCTGCTGCATGCTGCATTGCCTGGTGCTTCCCCCCTTTCCGGAGGTTGTCAGACAGCGGAGGAACATCCCAAACCTGGGCATCCTACCCTCCCCGTCACTCACAGAGGTTCATTTCTATCAAGTGACCGTCAGTCTGCCATGCAGAGCAATTGTGACTCCCTGTATTTTTTGGCCTGAACTTGAAAATGTTATATGAAGACAATTAATTTGTTACGGGTTGTTGACTAAGGATTCCAGAACATTTCACGAGAGGAATTAAATTGATGTCAGGGCTACAACAAAGCTGGCTCTACGGCCATTGGCACCCTGCCCCGTAGCCCTGATAGACAAGCACACAGATCCCCTCCCAACTCCGCAGGCAAACCAAGCTAGTGACTGAGCTCACACAGCTGCACTGGGCACCGCAGCCCTCCTGCTCCTGATCCTGAGGGCTCGTGTTGGAAAAGAGACTCCAGAATATGCAGGGGCTTTCAGGGGCTGCCTGCGAACAGGAGGCAGCTGCCCCAGACCATACAGAGGATCAATGGATCTCACCTAGTCCACAGGGCTGTAAGCCATACGCTCCTACAAACAGAAGGAATGGAAAAAAACAATTCTCCTTCTCTTATGTGTGGCAGGAGGTTTCTATATAGGTATGAACAGGACTAAATGGATTACAAGACTTGGTCCTTATCTACCAGGCGACTTGGCCGTGAACATATGTGAGGGATACACAGAACCCTGACATGGTCGAGGTAGCACGGTATCTGCAGGTACGCTGTGCCTCTGAAAAAAATCAGATAACTAAAAATGAGCTTATGCTGAACACCTCAGTTCCATACGATGCCAGAAACCTGGGCGCAATGTTGTTAGAGTTGAATGAGAATCAACAATCAGAAAGGTGAGCAGTTATTAGTTTTGTCTCATGAATACATATTGTGAGAGGCTTTCTGTTGGTAATAGGACATTTTTCTGCTTCTTGTAATGAGGGCTAAAAAATGTTCAGGTCTGTTTCTCTTAGTGACAGTCTGAAAGCTATACATATTCCAGAGGTATGTACGCATTAATCAGTACTTTAAGTGCAGCTTCTGTATCTATTAAACATTTATGTAATGCAATATTCTCAAGTTGGAAGGACTTTAAAATATTTACAGGTCTTAATAAATGTTTAAAATGCAATTTTTGTGGCAAACAGCAAAACTGGACTTCCTTTGAACTCATGGACATTTCTGCATCTTCCCGTGTCTCTCGCAAGATATGAAAATACAGAGAACATGGATTGCAGCGGTATCTGCAAGTTCCCATCCCATATGAAGTCAACAAGGTAAAGGAGAACCTAAGCGGATGGTTGAGATACTTTGCATGGGGCAGAGCAAAGGCCCATGGAGCAGAGGAGGGGTAGCTCAGTAAATGCCTTTGGATGGCTTAGAGGAACTGTTGCATGGACAGTTTTTCTTTCCCCATTTTCAGCCAAGTCTTACTACGTACCAGCAACACAGTGGGTGTCCCGGCGACGGCTCTTCCAACTACAGAGCTGTCTGAGGTGAAGAACCCCACACAGCCAATCTGTATGTGAATACTGCATATTCAGCACAGTGCCAATCCTATATAGTGCCATATTCTGTTTAATGCCAAGACTATATAGTCACGCCTTGCTCAAAGCAAGGGATTTAGTTCTCTCTAAGGGGCAAGCATAGTCATAGCTCATGTCAGTCTCATGCACAGAGCACACAACCAGACGTGGTACCTAACAGAGCTGGGTTTCATGCTCTTTGGCATGGTAACCTTACAGCGCTTTAAAAAACTCTTTAAAAAAACGAATCAGCTTTCTAATGTGGGAATAGAGCAAAGGCCAGCTGGAAATGAAACTTAGGAAGGAGCATATCGTTCTGTATCTGAATTTGGAGCATTTTAGATCTTTCATTTTGCACAAAGGACATGCAGGTTTTGTAAGGGTTTTTTTTTTCAAAGGCCTTAATGTTTTCTGCTGCAGAGGGGGACCACAGTTTCCATACATATGTGATAGACTTTCACTACCATAGTACTTAGTGGCCTTAGTGGATTGGCTCTAAAGAAGCAGCAATGGCAATCTCAAAGCATTAAGATGAAATGAATGAAACGGAGATCTTCACATACTAGATACATACAGAGCTTGCTTGCTTACATCTCCAAATCATCTACGCTTTTGTCCACAAATTCAGGTGATCTTGGTACCTGAGCTGATCTCAGTTACCTAATGTGGTCAAGCTTAACAAGCTAACTTCTCTTTTGGAAACGCCAGAAATACTCTTCTATTTTAAGTGAAAGCTACCATTCATCTCCCTAGAACTAGAATTAATCAAACGTGTCTAAATTTTCATATGTGAAGAGTAAAAATTGGTTCAGTCTTCAAAACAATTGAGATGAAGCATGTTCTAATGTTACTCCAGAATCTTGGATACTATAAAAGAAGAAAATAATTGGTTGTGTCAGCACAGGGAAAAATACCTGCTTCAAAAACAAACAGGAGAAGAAGGGCTTTGGAAGATCTAAAGCTAACCACAGTATGAGGATTCATAGGAAAGTAGCGGATGATTGCTTCCCAAGTATAATACAAGTATTACGGTCCGTAATTTTTGGAAAACCATTTAGAAAGTCAATTTTATTAAAATGCTGTTCTACTGTGGACAGGACATGGCAACAAGTTCATTAATCAAAACCAGGAGATGACAGAAAAAAATAGTAAACAGCCAAAATGCTTTTTAGGTCCTGTTCATAGTAAAACTTAGAATGTACATCTGGGAACTTAGAGATACTAAATCTCGAGGAACTATTCAGAAGTCAATTATTCCCAAAGGTGTCTACCATATATTTCACTCAGAACCCTATTTCACTTGCAAAAAGCAGATTTAAAATTATTCCAGGAAAGCACTTCCTTGACCTCTCAAGACTTTTAGCAACTCTTAAAAGGCAAACAGTCTCCCAAAAGAGAAAGTTGCAGAATGCTAAGTAAAGGAAGAAGCAAATTTCAAGTATAGTCTGAATGGAGAAATAAAAGCATAAACAGAGCATACGATGAACTATCCTGCATGTTAAATAAAAAAATAGCAGGACTTGAAAATAAATGAAATTTTTAGCTGCAGAGAAAGTAAAGCCCATCCATCCCTGCCAATGCTGAATGACTAAGGGGTACACTGCTGGTTTTGGGTACTCACCCAGAATATGGTGAGCTTGTATATTTACTAAACACATTGGTTCTTAGCTTTAATCATGAATTATTCATGTTTTGTTAATACTAGATTCCCTAGAGTATCCATGCACAGCATGCATGATGATCAAGTTTTCACTGAATTTAACAGAAAGACTTTCCTTTATGACTATCAGAATGAAGCTTTAATGACAAAACACGCCTCTTTACTAGTTCTTCCTGCCCACTTTTATATACAGAAAGCTGATTTTTTTAACTTTGAGTACATATGGGAAAAGGATAATCCAAAAGACAACTGAACAAAAGACCAACTTGATTAGGAATGGATTGGAGAACACAATTAAAACAATGTATTGTATCACAGAAAACCTAGCCAAAAAGAAAAGAAAAATCCTACTAAGAGACTTCATGTTGCTTCCAGTACCTTTGGTACTGTTTTCGAACATTGTCTTACTCTTTTTAAAGCCGGTTATAATTCAATTACCATATTCTATTGCCATTTTCTGCACCTCTAAAGAGACTAGCTCCTTTGCAATAGCAATTTTACTGTTATGATAACAATGAATTTCAAACACTTTGTTTCACAGAGTGCTTACACTAGTTTCCCGATGTACGTATTCTAGGTTATTCTTGGACTTGAGAGCTTTTTGTGATGCTCAGAAATGAAGTGAAACAGCAAATCCATTAAAAAGATGATAGGTCTTATTTTGAGTCCTGATTCTGCAAACTATTCTGCATGTATAAAGCCTTAATCCTCATGCTGTTTTAATCTTTGTATAAGAAAAGTCTAATTTAGTTGGCAGATTGTAAAAAGAAGTGAAATTTATTTGCTGCTCACCAGTTTCTCATCAACATTCTAAAAGTCCCACTGAAATTAATATATTAAGCATGGTACTGGAAGAGGATATTGCAAATTTAACATCACAGATTAAGGCAAGATGTACAGTGGTGCTATAAAACTCAAAATATTGATCTAAAGACGTTAAAAGAAGAATACTCCCCTATATCAACCAGCAAAATAAAGCTGTGGAACTCTCCTGGCTATATAATCGCTCTAAAAATAAGCTGGAGTCATTCAGTAACTCACTAGAATGCAAAGATCATTTCAAAGCATTACACAGAAAATAAAACACCGGTGGTATGAAATGCTTCTGACTCCAAATTTTAAAGCTGCATTTAGTTGTGGTTTAACGAATGAAAGCGTCCCCTTTCATGCATGCTCATAGAACAATTGAGATGCTCACAAAATCCTTCAGCAAATGCTACACATTTCAAATAACCTGCCCCTACTTCTATTTAACCTAGAGATATTTCTGAAGTAAAGAAAAAAATGAGTAGACAGTAAGTATGGCCAAGCAAGAGCACTCCAACAGTTACTCAGCATCAGGTAACAGATAAAGGCAAAGCAACTGGAGCTTCCACCTGGTCTCACTCATCAGCAGAATGAAAATGGTACAAGAAGTTGCAGGAGGAGCTTTAAGATGACCTGCAGCTTAAATGAGGTGAATGAGCTGATATGAGCAAGAGTCAAATAAAAAAATGCTACATGCTGACACAAAAGCAAATAGATGTGAATCAGCCATAGCCCTAATGAGGCTAGAAATTATAAGGGAAGTTGTGAAAGACTCTTCTAGCAGGTGGAGGGAAGGAAAATGTTTAATGAGTTTTAATACGAAGAGTGATTATTTTTTTCTGCAAGATTATTGAATATGGCTGCTTTGATAACAAGAGACAGATAACAGTTCAGGATATCCCTTTCAATTGTATGCTTTGAGCAGTACAAAAAGCGCACAGTTTGTCTCTCATAGAATTTTTGGTAACATTTCTTACAGACGCATACATGAAGTAATTGACTATTACTGGGATACATTTAAAAAAACAAGTTGGGGGAATACTGTGGAGAGGGTGACTTGACTAGAGTTTAAAATGGTTCGGGGAGTACAGCTTTTGAGCAGATGATAGATTCTCTGGTGTCCAAAAACTCTTTCGTGCCTTCCCCCATATTATCCTCATGTAGTGGAATAAAATTGCCCCCAGAACTTGGTGGTAAGAGCTTTCTGCCTTCATAACAACAGGTAGCAGAGTTAGCAAACCCTCCAAGTTTTTAAAATGCCCCTTCTCCATAGGAATCAAACCCCTTTCCACATCAAAGATTATTTACTTCTTGCTCTTCCAGATGTCAAGGTTTTCTCTGCTTTATCAATGTCATACTTCTTTCCTTCCTGAACCTCCTCTTTAACCATATCTCACTGACAGCATTCATTTTTCATTCACTTCCATCATTCCCTGAAGTATCTCTTTTTCCATCCCTTCTCCAACTCCTTTCAGTGTGAGTTATATTTTTCTTCCCTTCCTGAAAAACAAGTTTGGCTGTGCCTTTTTATTCTTTTCTCCAAATAACTTCCTTCTGTTTGCTCCTGCCTCTCATAATGAATGCTGTGTGAAAGTTTGCACCTCTTTCTTTCTGCCAATATGGATTTTGCTCTCTCAAGCATACAATGAACTTTCCTCCTCTTGAAGTACCAAATTTTCCCATTATATTTTTCCATCACTTATTGTTTCCATGCCCAGATTCTTCCAGTCTGTCAACATATTTCCCCTTTTCAAATTTTGCTAAATTTGTCCCATTTAACATTTCTTCCCCAATTCCGCAATCTAAATGCTCACCCATTTGTCAGCAGACTGTACCAACAGTTGTTGCTTATTTACTGGGAAAATATTGAACACACTAAGGATACTGCCATGGCTAAATACTACGATGCCCTCATGCACCAGATAAGCACAAATCACAAGTATCTCAAGAAATTTTAATTTTTAAGAATCTTGCAATTCATTTAAAAACAACCTTAAAATCCCGTAACTCTAATGAGAAAAGTGCTTGAAATGACAGCTTAGTTGATTCAGATGGCAGTTCTATCAGAATTTAAAAAATGGCATCTACATCTGTACCAAAACCAAATAACCATTACTGAAAAAAAAATTGAAGCATGAGTTACATCTAGTCCATTTTAAACAATTTAATAGGAGTATTTCCCGCAATGCTACATACAAGAAACTACTTTAAATAACATTAATACAAACTAAGAAAAGTCAGAGAACCTGAAGTTAGAAAGATTTCGTCTTTCTCTCACATAATAAAAGACCTAATACATATGATTCCTTCAAACAACTATATTATCATAACTGTAAATGAGGGAGCTAGAAGTCAGGCATCTAAATCCATGTGTAGGCACTGAATAGCTGGTTTAATTTTCAGAATTGCAAACACTTTCAACTTCCACAGAGTTTAAAGTGACTGACACCTATAGAATTCCCATTAACACTTATCCACATAATTAATTTAATTCATCTGAGTAGGTCCATCAAATTAAAAAGGGAGGATTTATATGCATAAATCACGTGACTAATGTTTACAGGATTACAACATATGCTGATATATATGGATTTAGTTGTCTAATTTAAGTTTCAAAATTTAAAACTTTCAATCACAACATTTAAAATACGATTTGTTTATTTAATTATGCATCTAGGATGTATGCTATAGTCTTTAAAAACGTATGTCATGGGGAACTCCCACTAGATTTTAAAACCAAGCAATTAGTACATTTTTTCAAAGTGGCAACCAGAGTCCTCATGATCAATGTATTATTCTGATATTGAGGTATACAAGTAAGATAAATCATTCAGAAGCAGACATTTTCCTTATTGACCATATTACTTCCACAGTTTGAAAGCAGAAATCCTGTTAGCAGAGATTTCTGCTTAGAAATGGATGACATAGAAATTTTAGAAGTTTATGCAACTTCCAAAGTGCCTAAAAAGGAAACATAATCTTTTATATCCCAAGTTTTAATCAGGAATCAGTATTTACATTTGAATCAACACTTTTACATACTTCATTAAAATCAGGATACTGGCCATCACAACATCATTAATATCAGTTAGTTAAACATCTTTTCAGTTGCTAAATGAAAATACAGTTTCCAACACAAGGAGTTTTAACCATTCATCCATTATTATTGATCAGGTCAGTGTCACATTATTTGTCTTTACTATGCTCTTGTTCTAATAAATCACAACAGCAAAATAATTAGGTTGCTCTTTTTAGCACAAAGAAAAAGGGCTCAGTCCTGCAGACACTTTTCAAGTATCTAGTTTTATAAATGCTGATGGTCATAATAGTATGCATAAAATAAAACTTGTGAAAAAATGTTTATACAGTTAGGGTTCCAATCACCATAACAGTTATTACTGCTATCAAGTCTGCAATGGTCAGAGAGCTACAGCACTGAAATTGCAAGATAAGAACATATTATTAATTAATCAGGTAATGTCTTTGAAAGTGAATTCATCTGAGGTCTACTAACCATCTCTGTGGTAAGATGAAAATACATACCCACTTTGTTCTCGGGATGGAAAGACAAGGCAAGCCACTGATTGGGTCTTACTCCCTCCTTTGTCACCACTGAATGAGTAATTAGAGATTGTTCTTGTTCATGATACAGGTAAGGAACTGTTCTTTTGAAAGACTAGATCTTTTAAAAATTTAAAACTTGATAAAGGATTGATCTGCCTTTCATTGTGTCTACTCAGGTGTTTTCAACAAGCAGCAATCCAGTCTTCAGAGTAAAGGTCTCAAGTATCCTCCTAGTTCCATCCTATTTTTTAAAAGACAAACCAAACTAAAATCATTAAGGCTGTTTTGTATGTGTCGACTTGATTTACTTATACCAGCTGGAACAATCACTCTGAGGACCTTCATGTGGAATGTTCAGTCTTGTCAATATTCCAGGAAAAGTCATTGAATTAATTGGAATAATTAGTCTCCAACATCACCATCTCTGTCACCTATGAGCCACAGAAAATGAAAACCTATAGCTAATAAGGCAGTTCCAAGCAGATCTCCCAGTGCAGTAAGATAAGGGATAGAAAAACTGTCAGGATCTTTTCCTTTTTTCCAGAAGTGGTGTACCATCCAGTCAGCAATCCATAACAGAGTAAACACCTACGGAACATCAAGCAACCAAAATCTGTATTACTATCACTTAAGTTATACGGAAAGGAAGTCAACAGTCAACATTATTGTCTCCTTAGTACTTAATACTATTGTATACAACTGATTTTGAAAAATAGAAACAATTAATATGAATTAATTTCAGACTAAAACTCCTCACAACTAGAGACAGGAACACTTAGCCAACTTCACTCAGTCAATCACATGCACAGGTAGAAAGAACACATTGCCTCATTGATAGCATTCTTCACCCAGACTATGGTTGAGGATGTCAGAAACTGGCAAGAAAAAGCAAAAACTCCAACCAAACGTGCGACCACGCTTCTCACACAAGATATCATTCTGTACAGCGAGAGCATAAGTGGGGCTTTGAGATCATTCGGAACCAACTGATGTTGCCCCAGATGAAAACCCTCAACACAGCTGTGACTCTTGTTTCCACAGGTCTAGAACTGAGCTGAAATCAGAAGTGATATAAAGAATACCAGGTCAGATTAAGAACAGTTTCATCTGGATTGTATGAACTGCAAAAAATGGCCTAGGATCTACTTTTATGCATGAAATGCCATCTTCAGCCCTTCTCTAATAAGGCACACCTGCAATATATATTATGAAATTGTCACTCCAGGCTGAATTTGTCCCAAAGTAGAAGATTTCATTCCCATCTGTGAATGTCTGAACATTCAAGAGGTTTGATCTTAAAACCAAAGGTATGCATAATCATTAATCCAGTTTTAGAAAAGAATTCTTTTAATGTTGCACAGCTGTACGATAAGAGATGCTGGTTCAGTGGAATCATGTGGTGTGGCACGGCATGAGATGAATGGAGAAAGGACCACTACCTGAGCTTCCATTTCTTCTTGTCTCTTCTAAGGAGCTGCTTAAGATGAAATAAACATTGTATTTTATGTATTTTTAGTTAATCAGATCTTTAGGAAGGGTGAACTTAAGACAGTTACTACCATAATTCATTTTTTAAAAGTCTCCTATGTACATTTAAAGCAATATGCAGTATCAAAAGTAGTAAAAGGTGCAAAATTCACATTTTATTTAGTAAATGATCAATTACTGATATCAAAAGCATCTTTATAAATGTATGCACTCACTTACTGAAATACTGATAAGACGGTTGCAAGACATTTCTCCACAATACAAAATACAGTAAAATTAATGTCATATAAAAAATTGTGTTGAAAAAGTCTCTCAGTTAATCTTTGCTTTGCAAAAGTGTATGTTAAAATACAAGCTGGAATTTCTAATTAAAAGAAAAAAAAGAAAGGGAGGAGTATTTGCTTAATGAAAAATGCATGGCTTATTTATATAAACATATCTTCTGAAAAGGGAACTGTGTAGTCTAAGCTAATTATGCAAGTCCTAGGTGTGCTGACTGGAATCCAAACAAATATATTTAAAACAGATGTTTTCTTTGGAAGACTATCAGATTCTTTGAGTCAGCTCCTTCTTCTAACAGAGACAAAAAGAGGCCTGTTTATAAAAGATACCATACATTAACATCTCCTACAGGATGTACACAGAAGACTCTGTAGCACCCCACATCAACAATAGTTACGTATGTTCTACTAGAAGATGAAAGCCTTTGTTCCAAGAATAATTTATAATGCATTTATATGACACAACCAATTAGACATAGCATACACAGTTCAATTTAAATGACAGTATGCATTTTAAAAAGTAGGCTTTTAAAAATCATGACATGAAAACCTTTAATTTGTCTATATATTTTCCACCCCAAAATAACTGACTTAGACTCTTGTGAAAAAAAGGTAGTTTGGAAATTGTGTCTTGTGAACCTTCTCATATTAACTTACAGGTGTGCATAACACAAATCGTAACAAACCCGGCTTCTCTAAGGAACGGGAAAAAAGTTATAGTGTATTATATTAACTGATGCTTGTGAAAGTATATGATGGCAGTTGTGATGTACTGCTTGTGGAGTGAGACTGTAGTTCACCAGCCTGTATTTTGGTGAAAGAATAATGCTATCATCATGCATTTTCATGGCTAGAAACTCACTAACATTTAAGAATTATACAGAT
This sequence comes from Scopus umbretta, assembly GCA_013400535.1. Lineage (NCBI taxonomy): Eukaryota > Metazoa > Chordata > Aves > Pelecaniformes > Scopidae > Scopus > Scopus umbretta. The sequence goes on along the minus strand of VZTL01045440.1, from coordinate 715 downwards.
CAGTCTCTGGAAATGGTCACTTATTCGGCCATAGTAGTTCATGTCGCAAGATTAATGTGACAAATCTTTAGTGAGATTTTACTCCTTATCAATGTTAAAAGGGGGTGACCACAGTCATCAATCAGCTCTTATTTTGAAAAAAATATAAGCAAAAGCCCTACTGTGAGTTTGCTGATTTTTGAAAGTAAGACAGTCCTTGAATTTAAAGTGATAAGAAACGTCAGTCACAAAGATCTGTCAGAGGTAAAAAGAAGAGAAAAATCATCCAAAAGGCATTACAAGACTTGTTACTTTAAGTGGCACAACACTTCATATTTTCTGGGATTTATCAGTGACCTGTACTTCTTTCAGCGAAATCACGCAGATGGCATCGTGAGCAGTACAAATACTGTGTACTTGTACTCTGCACTCACACTATGAAGAAGCAAGTCTTACTTCGAATTGAAAACCAGCTGGTTTTGAGGGAAAAACTAAAGGGATCAACATTACAGAAAAGCCTAATAAGATAGCATAAAAATGATCTGCTTAGCATGAAATGCTGTAGAAAAGTGATAGGAAAAGCCTGTAAATATATGCAGAACTGTTCAAGAAGTAAGCTAGTATTTTTAAATTATTTAATATACAGAGGAAGAGAACAATGAAGTGTGTTTGGCAAAAAAGAGCTGAGTAGTAGTAGAATCCTGAAACAGAGCCCTAGGAATTCTTCCAGACTGAA
>VZTL01045438.1:37655-61213 GCA_013400535.1 Scopus umbretta | reverse complement strand
TTTTTTTTTTTTTAATGTATCAGCTCCCTAAAACAATTGCATGGTCATGCCAATAGCCTGATGGTATAACAAAAGGGTACAGTGTGGAAGAAGAGTTTTATGTTGCTGCTGAGGAAGCATTATTAGCCTGAACAATGAATTAGGCCACTGGAGAAACAGGCAGAGTAAGCAAAGGAGATGCAGCACTATGAAAAAGAACTGCACAAAGGAAGAGCCTGCCCTCTCAACACTTGCAAACACAAACAAGGAAACAAGAAAACTTTCTCAGTCAACTTGTTGATACAATATACTCTACTTACTGCAGACTCTTATTTTTCAAATACCACCATTAAAAAGCTTAACTTACGGCAGCACGCATGCATGCCCTCTCCACACATTCTACAGCACTGAGACAGCAGAAATCCACAGATCTTTCAGCTAGGATTAGTGACAAGAGATCAGCACACAACAAATCAATTGCTATTTCAAGCTTTGCAATACCTGCACCAATAATTACAAATCATCTAACAAGCAATTTTTGCTTATGATTTGCACAAAGCTAGTATACTTTAACATGATCTCCCAGTGTTTCTTACTCACTATTCAGAGCTTTTAGAGGAAAAAAAGCAAATTTATGTTTGCTAAAAGAACTTCTGCTATGGGACCAGTTTTCAGTGAAAGGGGTTTGAAAGAAGGACATCTCAATTAGAGCCTCTTCCTCCTTTCAAAAACCACACTGAACACTGCTAAAGAAAGTAGTAATTTCCCCAAAAGCCCTGTGGACACCATATACTGGTTAATAGAACTACAGAACAGAAGAAAACTCGGGCTCAGGAATCATTTTTCCTAGGGAGGCGACTGGCTTGGCCATGGTCGCAGAAATAAAACACCGCATTTCCTGGCAGACAGCCCAAAAGCCTGCTATTACACTGCTGCTAAGATGTATTTCGATTAAAGGTGTTTTGAGGAAATGGATTTTCTTGCTTTGGATTTTTCTCCTGAATATACATGGAATACTTTTCCCTTTGTCAGATAAGATGATCTATTCACACTCCATGCACATTTTCAGAAGTCTGTGTAAATTTGTACTCAAAACAGTCAGCCAATAATTCTTTCAGTCATATAACTGGGCAGTAGTCAAACTGAATTTGTCATATCAAAGGTTAGCATGAAGGAAAAAACAGTCTCTCACAGCAATTTTAAACACTGCTCTAACAACTAAAGTAATGAATCAGCTGACGCACCCTGAGGTTTACATAGTGCCATGCAATTTGCTCATCCTCTTTTAAACATCACTGCAGTAAAGAAATAAAACAGTATTAAAGTCATGAGCTATTCATGCAACTTCCTCTTCCCGCTTACTGTATCTATAGTTGTTTAAGATATCTGGTAACAAATCATGTTGTAACCTCCTAAAAGACCTACAACCAGACTACATTATTTTGTGAAAACAAACACTCTAGGAAACAAGGCCTGAGAAATCTTGAAGCAATAATCCTTCCTCTCACAAAGTTAAAAAAAAACCCAACCAAACAACCAACCTAGTACTGTATTTAGAAGTCATACTGGTGCTTGGAACAAAGCGCTAGTTACATACAGCTCAAGTTGTTCTTGTTTTGTCAAAATGCCCACAGAAAGAACTTGGAAAAATCCCTACTTTAAATTTAAAGAGCCATCTAGCTTCTCCTTATTTATCTGCAAAAATAACAATGAAGCTAAACTGGCCTCATTCACTGGTAACATACTTCCCTGTGCCAGTTTCTCTATTCAGGTGACTGATGCCAAACATACCGGTCCTGCAACATCAATAAAATCAGAAAGGAAAAATGAGCTGAGCAGGCAAATTAGGCTTTCTAAGATAGTGCTCTCAAAGACTGTTATGACATACCTGGTTTCTGGTAGTAGTGAAGAATTTTAAGAGATTTAGGTACACTGCTTAATTTGAAAATACCCCAACTGTGCATCAGTTAAAGAACTGGCTTTCTTATCCTCCCCTACAATCCAAATCACAGTATTAACAAAGCATAATCCATTTTTGACATCTGTGATAAAACAAACCTTAACACTTTATAACAGCTACTTTTTTTTGTGACTGTCTTCAACAGAATTCCAAGCTTCACATTTTTTCTACAGGATTATTAGAATTCTTATCCAAATGCCTTAATACTTTCCTCATTCGTTGTTTTATTTAGGATGCTCCCTTTCACACTCAGACACACAGATTACGACAATTAATCAATAATGAACAGATCCACTGGTAATTTCACTCTATTTCTTTAGCAGTGATTTTGTTAACACACCCATATAATTTTGGCAGTCAAACTCTGGACCAAGAAAAAATTATAGGACTAGTAAAGCCAGTTGAAACAAAATGAACCTAATGAGTTTTATCTGTCATTAGCAGCTCACCAAAAAACTGTGTATTTGTTGGGTGTCAAGGCACATCCAACTATCGATGTGCTGTAACTGCACATTCTGTGCAGGTAAGTTTTAAAAAAATGTCTGTCTATACCATTGCAGAGGGAAAAATGTTCTAGCAATAAAAAATAAATTAGGAAATCACTAAAGAAAAAGACAATGACTGCAGAGTCTTTTGGCAAGAATCAAACATACACATGGCAAAGCGATCTGCACCAGAGATGACAGAAAACACAGACTTACAATAAATGTGTCTTCAGCTCTAATAAAGAAAACAATTTCATTAACATTCAGATTCTAAGAAGCAAGCCTCAATCTCAAACACATGGCTAGTGGCTCCCAAACTGCTTTGCAAGGCCATTCAGTGCTCTCTTTTTTCCTTAAAAAAATGCATTACGATAAAAGTCCAAGGGGTCTAATAGGAGTTAAGGCTTGACAGTAGCTGTGGTCCAAAATGTTTGGTCTTTTGCTATGATTCCCAAAGCAGCCCACTGTTCTAAAGTGGGAATGAAGATGCCTTTAAAGTTCCAACAACACAATTTTAATTTCAGAACTAACAGTTTTCCTCTGTGGGCTCCAGCAATTAGTTATCCTTATCCACAGTATCACCTCCCTCCCAGAAGGGTGACTTTAGACACCCATCAGGAGGTAACTACAGGGCATCATATTTTATAAAATAAGAATTGAGATCTCAAAAAATAATAGCCACTTTTAAGAATGTTGCTGAGAATATATGAAGTTCTTTGAACATGCAAAGTGCTACAAGTCCGCAATAATCAATCACACACAAATAGCAGTTACTAAACAAAGCCTAAGAAATATAGAACCAGTACAGTAAATGAAACATTCAACACACAAATCCTTCATATACCTTGAATAACCATAGTATCTAAAAATAAAATTTTTTTTTAAAATCTGATTGTATCCTTTCGGCACAGTCCCTGGATTTGTTGAAGTCATTTTATAGCAGAAATATTTTTCTCTGATTTTCAATATTAAATAAGGCATTCAAATCTGCCACAGGTTATGAACTTTGTTTTCACTTAAAATTGGAAAGCAGTTCCAATTTTGTAGCTAGCAACTTCACCATATACAAAAACTGAATTTGTCAAGTCCATGACAGGACAAATACAGAAGAATCATACATTCCTATGTACACTATTATCTTATAATGAAATGCCGTTTACCCACTGCTCTGAAGAGTCATTTATAAAACTCCTTTACACAAGCACGAAGGGCTCCTGTTCTGGGCTACTCTCATAACCATTATCCCACATGAGTATTGAAAACCACCATTTCCCATATTTAGATTGGTTCTAGCAGGCAATAGCTACTTCGGCCGATCAGCTCCTGCATGGCAAGTGTAATTCCTACATTCCTTCCGTACGAAAAAAAACTTTTCAAAAAGTTCTTCCCCCCAAACCACCCTTAGATGATAAATCCTAAGGCTTTTTCAAAACGTGTGCCAAAATCACACGAACAATTGCTCTGAGAGTTGTTGCTCAAATTTAATGGGAAGGGAATTTAGTTCATAGCTAGAGCTGTCTAGCTCTTCCTTTTAACATGCTTCAATAAAGCCTGCTCTGTAAAAAACATTACAGTTTTGAGTCTACTCCATTCATCAAATATCACTTTAATTCCATTTCAAACTTGATTTATGATCTAAGTATCAGTTTAGTGTCCTGCTTTCAGTCATGTCTACAAACTAGTTTATCCTTAAAGCTTGCTAAATCTTAAGCTGCTTTTCTATTTTGTTGCAATTCTTTTTCCAGAGACGTAAATATCTGCAAAACTTAGCACAGCCATCCTTAGAACTAGCACAAAAATGTGCAAAGGAGAGAGTAACAAAATATAACAAAATATACTTTGTGGTATAAACCATATAATACTTTTTCCCTGGTATAATATTTCAGGATGAAAACAGCTTGCCTTTTGTCTACATCATTATCTCCCCTTCCCATTTAGAGGAAAGTTCCCTTTTCCCATGCTTATTTTTACTCAAAGCAAACAAGAAAAAAAAATCCTCTTAAGCCACAGTATGTGGGAGGCCAAGGAATTTCAGGGTTTTGTTTTTTAAATCACAGTGTAGCCATCGGTCCTACTTTCTATCTTTTCTATCATGGTCTGTACTATTGCTAAGTGTTTTGTTCGTTTTTTTCTTTCCCCCAACAGCAGTTGAAAAAAGGTTTGTATTAAAAAAAAAAAAAGTCTAGCTGCAAATGTGTCACCTGTGTTAGCTTGTAGATTTGACCTTCCACTTACAGAGGCACTTTGTCGTATCTATTTTGCTGCAGTTCTTTTCTGCTGGCTTACGAACAGATTTTGTGCTAGAAATTAAAGGATTTTTTTTTAGAGGTATACTGTAGATAACTTTTTCCCAGTGAAAGTTACAAAAAGAGTCATAACTACTGAGGACACCACAGCACAATAAAGAAAAACAGGTGGCAGATCACTAGTGAAATGCACAAGTCACAAAGCTTTTAATGAAATTTAAACACATTATTACATTCCTCTCATAACTCCTCTCCACCCCAGAAGCAAATAAAAGTTTTAATTAATTCAGTCAACCCATCCAAAACTAGAAAAACAAATACTAATGATATCCAAAACACATGTTGAATGTTACTAAATTCAGCACATATTTACTTGCCTTAGATTATGAATTTTACCTGATGAGAGTTCAGAGGCAATATGTTAGCAGTAACAGAGGCATCCACCCAGACCACCCTCTCATCCCACCAGACAGAAACTACTGACCAGAACACAAAAAGCTTTTGCTTTGTCAACAAAATAATACTTTTCTCCCTCAGTCACAGAAAACATCAATAGACAGTAGCTATTAAGGGAGCAGGACCTTGTTAGTGCAGGAATATAATACAGTCAACGAAATGGTCATATTATTGTGTGACAAGTGGAAGTCTGGCACAATAAAAATCTGCTGCTTAGAAGACTCATGGCTAGCAAAAGAAAAAAGGATGGGATAAGACACAGGTCAAACGTCCAAGTCTCACAGAAAGGCAGAATATCAGACAACCCTGATTTTCCCATTTTTAAAATGGTCTTTAAAAGAAATAGCGTCAAGACTGGTTTGATTGGGTTTTGGTAGGCAATTTTTAAATTTAGAGTTTTAATTTTTATGAGACAAGATCTCAAAATTATACACAGGACACAACGGATGTCTCCGTTTGGAACAGACAGCTGGCTGAAGACAGGGCCAGGTTCTGTGCGCTTTGGAACACACTGTGCTGCAAATGTATTAGCCTTCAGCAGTCACAGATTATGAAAAGGAAATAAGGTTAAAAGACCCAAACACCATGGGAGGACTAGTCCAGCAGATTACAGAATATCTCTACCAAAAAATAGGGCCACATTTTCTCCAGGTCATTAGCCGCCAGTTCTCACACTACTCTAACCAAAGCAGTGCAACCTTTGGGCTGTTCTCACACACACCTCGCTCATCCTTCAGTGACAACACAGAAGGTATTAGCTGGCCAGTCTGAAGGCATCTTTCTGGCTCAAAGCTTGTCTTTGAAATACATCAGGGCATTCTACTCAAAGCAATGAGTTGTACTCCATTTGTCTTTACTTTTTTTTCCACTACTATAACTTAAGCACTTCCAACTATTAACAACATAATGATATTATAGTAGTATCACCTAGAAAGTTACATGCTGAGAATGTAAGACTTCTTTATTATGGTCGTACAAGTCCAAAACAATCCAGAGGTGTTATTTGTCTTTTCAGTGATTTGTTGTATAACAGAAATTGGTGACAGTAATACTGTTGGTTCAGTCTTCAGTGCCTGTGTGGCACTCTTACAAATTGCCAGTTTCGTTTGGTATTTTGTCTGCTTCTCTTGAACTGTCATGTATAAAAGAGGGACTAGGTAGGCAGCTCTTAGGTTTTCTCTATGCAGTACCTTTTGTACATCATTGAACTGTTATCTCAACAGATCAAAAGGCTCAAACTCAACATAATAGCAACTAGAAGGGAAATCCGGAGACCCTACTTCACTTGACAGGACTAATAGTTCAAAATTACGCAGCTAAGATCACACATACAAGGGTATTCTATCACAATTTCTGGAGACCTCCTTGCCAGACAACTGAAGTTGTCATTACTTTCTGTTAATACCACTGCAACAGCTCCTACACTCCCTGTACACATTCATTAGCACAGCCCAAACACTGTCATAAATCTATCAAACTAGAAAGTCACTGAGCATTACAAAATGCCACTTTGTACTCTTGTTTTGTATTGGTACTGCACAAACTTGACCAGGAGAGCCGCAGTAGTGCTCTGCTGTACAGAGATCAGCTATGTAGTCTAACCCATCATATTTGGAAAGGCAAATAAAATGTAGTGTACTATTCCTCAATATTAATGATGCTTCCTATCAACTGTTGTTCACCCAGTTGCTTTTTTTCAAGCAGAGTTGGCTGTGCCTGTGGCGTTACGCAACCCTCAGCAAAGCCACATGCCTACAGGCTGTCTGAGATCTCAAGGTACCAGAGCTGGAACTCGGGCATCTTTCTGGCTCAAGGCTTGTCTTTGAAATACATCAGGGCATTTTACTCAAAGCAATGAATCGGACTCCATTTGTCTTTAAATTTTTTTAACTACTAAAACATAAGCGCTTCCAACTATTAACTAGATGATATTATAGTAATATCAACTAGAAAGGTGCATGCTGTTAATGACTTACCACACAGTTTATTTAGGATGGGACAGCATCAGGTGAACAAAAACTGATAAACTGTCTGTGTAGGGTGGTTTTCATTGTTTCTGAGCAAACAAAGCAAACTGAAGGCTAAGACACCAAAACCAAACTGACAATTTGTAAGAGTATGCCACACGGGCACTGAAGACTGAGCAACAGTATTACTGTCACCAATTTCTGTTATACAACAAATCACTGAAAAGACAAATAACACCTCTGGATTGTTTTGGACTTGTACGACCATAATAAAGAAGTCTTACATTCTCAGCATGTCTCCTGTTCTCAGAGGACTAGTCATCCCTTTATGTAGCTGTAACAGGCATGCATAGATCTTCACAGACTAAAGCAAAGTCCCCACTCAGAGAACTTAGCTGAAATAATTTGAATTCCATACCAGGTCCTGACATCACTTACTTCTAACACCACCTGCTTCGTTTTCCCTGCCCCTTTTACAACTCTTGAGAACACAAGTTCTCAAGACCACATACACTTAGGAAAATCTCATTAATTAGTATATGAAATACTGTCCTCTTAAACAAACAAGAAGTTGCAAAACATCAGTTGGTCTAGTACAGAGAGTACTTAACTACCTAAAAGCACCTTCAGCAAAGTACCAGCCCCTCCCCCTCTCCCCAATCCCTCACTACTTTCCAACATTTCTGCACACCAACGTTTTTCTTTTGTACCACTACAACATCCCACTTAAATCACTCCCACATATTTGCCTGGTTCCAACCCTCCTACATGGAAGAGAACACTTTTTACAAAACCTGTTGCCACATCAAGCACAGGTACAAATGCACATGCTAAAGGCATGGAAACACACACATTCTTCTCTTCCTCTATCAGAAATAAATCAGACACAGATTTTGCCACCCTTTACTTCAACTATTTCTGCCACCCCACACTTTCCACTCGCTCTGATTATTTTCTCAGCATCTTTCCCCCGGTTCCGGGCCCTTTGACATTCCTTCAGAAACTAAAGATCACTGACATACAAAAAAGCAAATGTATGGTGGGATCTATGTTAAACGAATGATTACACACAGGGATGAGTTGTCTGATGGTCTCTCAGAAGAAACATGCAGTGTGAAACCTATCTTCAGCCATTTTTCATCTTTATGAGCTGTAAAACAACCAAGCTATTAACATCAAACAGTGAGGTTTATAAAATACATGAAACATGCATCGTTGCAATAATATTTTCCATAGTACCATATTTAAACATCTGTTCAAGCATCTTAACTTTGTATTATCCTGTTCTTCTGCTACACTAATCCTTCCCTGTCAAAACTGGCGTAAGTTTTAACCAGTTACTTCCCCATCAAACAGCTTCCTTTAGAACAAAAAAACCCTCTTAGTGCTAAGTTTATTACTCATGTTTTTACCCTAAGCTTTTACTTTCTATCAAGACAAACATATTACAGGAAAGCTGGTCAGTGTACTCAAAGGGAGAAAAGCAACCATGTCCGATACATGAATTCCTAGCACTGATGCAGTCCTAACGTTGCTTTAAAAACCACGTGCACAAACCTCAAGCCGCCTTCAAGGGGAAAAAAAATGAGTTACATTACACCAAACAGGCTTTATGCTAAAAAACATGTGTATGACTGTAACAGAAGAGTGCAGTCAGAGCTCAGATGGAGCACTTCATTTCCAGGTCAGTAACTCTCAGTGTCACACCACGCTAGTAAGCACTGTCAAGCTGGCATTGAGACCATCACCACAAGCTCTGTGCTTCAGACACAGATCTGGGAAAATCTACGGGGCATGGGAAAGGAGGTAGGGGGTAAAAAGGAAAAAAAAATAACCTGTTTTTTTGTAAAAAGTGATATAACAAATTAAAACAAATCATTAGTGAGACAGAAGCTTTAACCATTAAGACATAAAAACTTAACTAATGTAAGTTCTCATGCTAACCTGGAAAACATCTGTGATGCAAGGTAACGCCAATGAATGGAAAAAAGCAAGTCTGTAAATGCATCATTTAGAAGGAATGTCTCCCTTTGAGAAAATGCAAGAGAACTAATGCTGGAGGGGGCAGGAAGCTGGCCAATACTTGAATCAAAACTGCCAAACTCAATGCACTTCCCTGCTACAGCACCACAGGCATTACAGTCACACCGCCTATATTTCCCTCGCACGCTGTAACACCAGCACGGCAAGTAGCACCTATTTGGAGGGAGACAGACTCTATCTGCAGCCTTTTTCAAGCGGCTTCCCCCACGAGAAGCATTTCACAGATGTTTTTCTTCTATTTCTCGTCACTTCCAAAGCCTTAACGCACACGGAGCGGCAAGGGCTGCCAAGCTCTCAGGTACAGGGAAATAAATGAGACAGGCACACATCAGGTGAAAAAGCCTTGAAAGATTTCGCAACTGAAGGAGGAAGAGAGGCCGGCAAATCCCTGAAGTGTCGGTGCAAAAGGCACCGTCATTCCTCCCTGAAGTTGGGGAGCCCTTCCCAAAGGGGGCCACAGGTAAGGGAACGCGCTTTCCGCTGTGTCAACGTGATTTCNCGGAGGGAGGGGGGCGAGGGGACGGAGCGGGGGGCATGGGCACGAAGGAGGGGACGAAGTGCCTGAGCCGCCCTGTGCTTTGCCTGCGAGGGGTGAATCATAGAATCATTAAGGTTGGAAAAGACCTCTGACATCTTCTAGTCCAACCATCAACCCAACACCTCCATGCCTACTAAACCATGTCCCGACGTGCCANCGTCATTCCTCCCTGAAGTTGGGGAGCCCTTCCCAAAGGGGGCCACAGGTAAGGGAACGCGCTTTCCGCTGTGTCAACGTGATTTCAAGAAAAGAAGGGGGAAAAAAAAAACCACCAACAAAAAACCACCAGAACACACAGAAAAAAACCCCACCCAAACACCCCACCCCCCCAAGCCCGGAACGCCCAAACCCTCCGATACCTCTTAAAAATATGACTTAAAAAAATGACAACAACGATCCAAGTGAAGCCCGCAGGTGTCGCCAGGCTGCACCCCCCCCCGCTCCCGGCAGCGGGGAGGACTCTCCNACTCCACCACCTCCCTGGGCAGCCAGTTCCAATGCTTCACCACTCTTTCAGTAAAGAAATTTTCCTACTATCCAATCTAATCCGCCTGTGGCACATCTTGAGGCCATTTCCTCTCATCCTATCACTAGTTACTTGGGCGAAGAGACCAACACCCCCCTCACTACACCCTCCTTTCGGGAAGTTGCGGAGAGCGATAAGGTCTCCCCCTCAAGCCTCCTCCAGACTGGACAACCCCGGTTCCCTCAGCCACTCCTCATAAGACTTACTTTCCAGGTGGTCCTGATTTCTTCCCTGCCCGAGGTGCCGCTTCTGGATCACAAAGGCCGCCCATGGGCGCAAGTGACCTGAGTCCAAGCAGCCTCCTAGAGGGATTTGGACAGGGGTGGCCTGGAAAAAATCCCATCCTCCCCATAGAGGAGCTCTAGTTGCAGCCTGTCGGGTCTCTGGGCCCGTCAGCCAGGGCCTCAGCATCTCTGAGACTCCCCTTTCCTAGTGAAGGGAAGCTACTCCGCAACTCAATGATTTTCATCTGTATTTTCTCGTAAAAAAAAAGCAAAACATGCACATGTTGGAATAAAGACGTCGAAAACAGGCCTGATAACCACTGGTTTAAAGTTAAAAAGCAAGCGCACAGTGTGTAGGTATCCCAAAGCAAGGTGCACGTGCTGGGAGGATCTGGCGCCTTCCTCTTTGCCTGCTACTGGCAGTATTGTGCTAAACTGCTTGGTTAAAATTGGATGGTGAAATGTGTTGATGTCAGGTGGTGATCTCTTTGAAATCTTCCAATTTGCTCTGAAAACAGCAACTACTAAACAAAACAAAACAGTGTGCAGTTTCAAACATGCACACTGATACAAGTCTGCAGCTTCTGGGCCTGTGTGGCTAAGAACTAAAGGAGATTATTTTAAGCAGTAAATACCTGGGTATTTGTGGCCCAATACTGTTGTCAGTGAAGTCAATGACAACTTTGAGGCTGACTTAAAAAGAACTCTTTTTGCATGTGAAGATCAGAGTACTATTCCTGCCGTTCCCATTCGTTTCCAGGTAATTATGGTATATAGCAACGAATCATAATCCCATCTGCCATAGACCTAATGTAGTTTTTAGTGTTCAGTTAGAAATTTAGAACATAATTCAGGATTTAAGGTAGATGACATAATGTCTGAACAACTGAATCTTACGGTGAATGCTGATGGCTTCAGCATCTACATTTAATTACAAAAATAACCTTAAAACAGTGGGGAATAAGACTATTTTTTCAGGCACTTAGGAAAGCTAATGTTAGCAAAACTCTATTAAATGCTAGGCATTATTTCAAAACATTTAAATACATCAAAGCTGAGTTTCAAACAGCTTGCACTACCCTATTCATCTAATGTGAAGTCTAAAATAACAGAGTGATTTCATAGCTATGGCACATTGCCTGGAGAGTGGCCTTAAGCCAGAAGCTTAACTGATATGCTCAATATTCTTGTGCTCCTCCTTCATCCTCAGATGTAGAACAGGGTCCTGACCACTACACGCGAAAAATCGTATGCCATTTCTCTGCAGTGCAAGTATACTTGTCACTGTGTCCTTGCCAAATTCAAGTACGAGTTGCACTTTCTGCATGCATCTACGTCCACGGCTTGCAGTTACGTTACATAAAACTACTTTGTGCTTCCTGTTCCACCTTGCTGTAATGATACTATTCCACCAGACAAAACTTGGAAACAATTTACAAGTGATTTGAACCATGCAGTTTATATTTTTCACTTCAAAAAATATGTATTTTTGTGGATGAAAGTATATTGATTGGATGACCTTATTTTGCTGTGTGTGGCAGAAGGCTCTGACCACATTCCTTTTCCAGTATACAGCAAAAGTCCACCAGAACAATATCCTTGCCTAGCATCCTAGCTAGTAAAACTTTGCACCCTTTAAATTGCTCAAAAGCCCACACTAGACATTTATGAAGTTTCGTCTCACCCTTGAGGTAAATAGTTTTTCACAAGAGAAAAATTGAAGCAGAGCAGCCAAGCCAGATATTGATTAGCAAGTAACACTGCAGAACTTCTGAAATCAAAGGTCAACTGTATTAAGAATTAAGATTCCCCTATCAGAGATCCCACTTTAAAATATTGCCCTGAAGCCTCACCTGAATTTGCACAGCTGGCTTATACAGAAAAAAAAGCAACTGCTGAAGGAAAAAGGCACCTTCTGATAAGAGGGTTAGGTTTAACCCATCGCCTCTGCTTTCCTGATGAGACTCCAAGCTTTCCAGTTAAGTATCTATGAAAGCAGTGATTTCAGATGTTTGTTTAGCAAGATGAGGACACAAATGTTGTCTGATATAAAAATGTGTACACAAACATAAAAGCACACACTTAAATGTTAGGTCCAGCAAGCTTTTAATTATATGTGCATGAGTAATTATTATGTAATCAATGTTACTACTTTTAGGTTTATAAAATTAAACATTGGTAACCACAGAATCATTGCCTGAACATGCAAGCATCAAACTGATATTGGGGTTGATGACGCTACTCCCTGAGCTTGTTCTTGGGCGAGACATTCATGCATTTCTATTATTATTGAATGGTGTTTTGAGGCCTTTCTTCAGCAGGAGCTGGTGAAGCATTGGCATGTTGTACTGCTGTATGGTCATATCTTGCGTATGATGAGATGAGGTGGAAGTACAGCGCTGATGCCAGTGGGTGAGCTGCCTGCAGCATACTTGCCCTTGAGAGCTCTTCAGCTTGGTAGCTGAACCCTTTTCCCTGCCACATCCCTGGGCGCACCAGCCAAATCCCAGGTTGCTGCCGCGGCACAAACGAGGCATACGATAGCAAAGGGGGCCAGTGCACTCTGGAGCACTCGTGCACTCTGCCTCATGGCAGAGGCCGCCCAGGTCTTGTATTGCTGCTAGTGAACACCAGTGTCCTTTGGGGCCAAACAGAAAAACAGCAAAGCCGAAGAGGAGTGGAGCAGGGATGTAGGTTTGTGTAGCAAAGGACTAGTAATAGCTCCTTACAGTTCACCGTTTTCCTGGTGGAGAATTCCTCACGCTCATTATTTTGTTTTTAATTAAGTATTTTGTTGTTTCTTTAAATGAGTATTTTAATCTATGCATTATTTACTTAGGAAACTACAGTGCTAATTAAAAATGTACGTTAACTATAAAAATGCCCAGCTTGTTTCTAATACGTAGAGAGGAAGGGCTGCCTGACAGACACAGGGTTTCTTCAAGGCATCTTTATTCCAAAGCCATTCAATTACTGGCTGAAGCACCAATTATATATAGATAACCGGTGGCTGATTTTCAGTCACAAGGCCCTTCATCTAAACACACGTGTGGATTCTTGCCTAGAGCAACCAGTCTTCAGGGAAAAAGTAAAAGAGTTAGAAAATGAACTGAGTTTTTTAAAGGAAAACCTTGCGTGCAGTTTGTTATTCCTTTTTTGTGCCCTGCAAGAAATAAGACCAGATTAAATTACAGGATGGACAAGGTGACATTTCCAAGACACTTACTGGATCTACACAATAGTGCATTATTTTGTTATTTCTTCATCTTACCCATTCTCTCAATTGCTAAAACCTGGATTCTGACATAAAGCCTCACCTTTCTTTTACTGTTTTTTTCTTTTCACTTGAAAGCTTTGTTTACAGTTTAGAGCTTCAACTTCTACTCAACACATTAAGCTCAACAGATGGGTCCCAGAGCATCAGGTTAGGGGCTCCATGTGGTGTGCAGAGTGTCAAAACTATGAGGTCCCCTGCACGCACACAGAGGACTTTGCACTGCACCACACTCCACAAAAAAATGCTCTGCACTTACATGGTGTCCGGGCTGTGTGGAATAGCCTGACCTGCTAAATGCAAGTCAGAGAGTTTAGGGTCAGTGCTACCCAGTTTGCAAGGCCCGAAGACAACAGCAAGCTGTGGAAAACGTTATAGTCCATCCTCCCTTTCAGCCTCACTGCTAACTTTTTAATTGTATGTTGCCTGTAAGCCATAATGTTTGGCTTGTGGCTTTGTCTAGAATGGCTTTTTTTTTTTTTTCCTCTAGGGAAGCAGTCCAAGATTAGAGGAAATAGGAAATGTTTAAAAGCCATCACTTATCTTCATGAAGCTGAGTATGACCAGGATGAAGAATAAAACTCTGGTTGTTCATACCCTTTTTTTTATTTCTTTTTTTTTAACAGGAAGAGCTAAATTTTGAACCCACAGCTCATAAGGTTTGGAACATCTCCAATGGCCCTGTCTTGATGGAAACTGGAGGACTCATAATCTTGCAAAACAGAGTTTTGTGAGGAAATGTGTTACGATTAGTCACTTAATTGCTATTATATCCTGGACACTGACATCATTTTGCTGTTCTGTATTATAAATATGAATATCCTTATAGAATGTGAATTTTTCTCCAGACTCTTTATTTAATGATTCATAAAACCACACTTTTCCAACTATTTCATTCCTATACTCACCCTGTTGTAACAATTTACTTTTCTAATTTACATGCTCAAGTGATTATTGGACTCATTCATACATTACCTCATGGTTAGCCCTTGTAAAAAATTGCCAGGCAGAAAAGGATGCATCTCAATATTGGGATTTCTTAATAAACACTCATCTCCTAAGATGCTCTACAGGGAGTTTTTTTTCTGCTTTGTAGCATCTCAGGTAAGACTACTGAGTGGATAATGAAAGATTCTGGAGAATAAACACAGGGACTAGTATCTAGGTCTCTTGACACTAGTCTCCTAGGACACTACTGTGACAACTGTAATACAAACACTTACACACCTAGGTATGTTACTCTGGAAATAAGTTTGAGATCTTTGTGGGAAGGGAACATCAGAATTCTGTTCATGGCTGTGCACGCTCTCTCTTGGCTTAATAGCTTATTTCAAAATAGTGTAACATCTACTATATGGGACATTCTCCAGGTAGTGGGAGGTAGGATTTCAAACACCCTCATGTAGAACTCCATTTCTCATGTCTTGGAGGACAAACTACTGAATGTGATAGAGGTTTTCTGAGAGCATCTTCTGGTTCAGACTTTACAAGTCACATAAGCGAGAAAAAACTTTGTTACTAAATCTCAATGGGTTTTAGATATGAGGTAAGCTTGTCATAACTAAGGGTATATCTACATTATATATTTTTGATGATTCCAGGGCTCAGCTTTTCTAGTATTTGAGCTAGCTCATGTAAAGCTGGCTTAGATGTCCCTATACTGCACTCAAATTACATAGCAGATATTCCTTGAGGTATTCCTTGCTGTGCTGCTGGCTGAGTTGTAGCCGGCTTGAATGCTGAAAACCTAGCTTGGGTGCCTATGGATCTTGCCACTTCCATCAGCGATGAGCTGTGATTACACAGGCTCCTCTTCAAGGCTCTTCCCTTGTCTCAACTCATCCAAGGATAAAGACAAAATAATTTAGAAGTGCTTTAATTCAGCACTCTCCATCAACTCCCCACCATTTAAGCATGTGCATCAATGGTAAGTGAAGTATCAGTGGGTACTTTCTTTCTCAGGAGTGTGAGATATTAAACTGGTGGACAGTGACTCTAACTCTGTACCTGTTTTGTACAGGTGTCTTAAAGAGTAATGGTTACTCCTCGCTCAGGCATGTCCATGACAATGCACGGGGTTCCAGTGTGTCTGGGTTACTCAAATGCCTCAGCAAACAAGGCAGGGACAGCTGGAGGGGCAAGACAGACACCTTGGAGAGGTAAAGAAAATGTCAGTGTCTCATCTAAAACTGATACAGCCACCTTGGGCTGTAAAGGACAAAACAAAAGAGCTTTGCCAATGTTGGCCATGAATGCAGGTTTCAGATATATCAGCAGATATGAGAAGGTCTCCCAGATCAAGACAAAATCACTAGCTCGCACTTACTCAACACTGTTGAGGCTGTTCATTAGTACAGCTGTAAAAGCAATTTTTTTCTCAGAGAGATGCATCTTATACAGCAAAAGGGTTTAGTAAAAGCATTTGCCAAATGGAATAAGCTGGCAAAAACACTTCTTCCTTCCAATCAAGTGTTTACAGTAAAGTTTTTGGCATTTCAGATATTGTAAATTAATCACATCGCCAGCTGATATTTGCTAATGTATCTGCAGCTCAGAATGAGTATCTTAGAATCATAGAATCATAGAATCATTAAGGTTGGAAAAGACCTCTGAGATCATCTAGTCCAACCGTCCACCTAACACCTCCATGCCTACTAAACCATGTCTTGAAGTGCTACATCTACACATTTTTTGAACACCTCCAGGGATGGTGACTCCACCACCACCCTGGACAGCCTGTTCCAATGTTTGACCATCTTCAGTCTCTTAAGCACCACCATCCTTCATACCTAAAACAAGTGCTAATGTGTGCTAATAACACACTCCGTATCTCCAGGCAGATCTCCCAAGAAGTGTAGCTGTGTCCACCACCAATGCCATGCTGTCTCTAAACAGCTGCTCGCCTCCCTCACCCCATCAGGGCCCTGAGGGTGCTAATGGACCTTTGTGGGCCTCAGCAGCTTCGCCTAGACCCTCCCCCCATCCTGTCCGTGTGCCTGGGGGCTCCATTTCAGCAGCCTGGGGCTGCCCGTCCTGCCCCAACAACACCATGGGATGCCCATCTCCAGCCCTGCCCAGCCGTGGACCTGTTGATCCAGACTCTGACCTCATTTCAGCTCTGTCACCATAAACTGGTGATCTGGTCTCTTGATTGAATGTGGCCACCATCTCCAGGCTGGCCCTGCTCCCTCGTTAGGGCGGTGGCCTGGCCTGTCCATCTGGGGTTCCCCCACTGCTCCCTGGCCCCGGGAGCCCCTGTCCCGTGCTGTGCCCTGTGCTGGTTTGTGCACGTCAGTCGTGCTTTCTTCACCCACAGACGCAGCACGTTGTGGTTTAGTTTAGGTTAGCACTGATGTACTCTGGCAGTTGTGAACAGCAATCACAAAAAGGGTTTTGGTTGGGATTTTTTTTTCCCCCTCTTTATTTTGGGGTAAACATAGTGAAGTGGGGTTATATGTACTGCTCTTGGGGAATGAGACTTTACGATGGAGTACCATAACTAAAAGATGATTTTTCGCACAAGCTGTATATCATATAGCAAGAGTATATGTGTAGTCTAATGACAGATCATGGTACTACTGATACCACAACACCTCCACATTTCACTTTCAGCTTAGCTTCCAGAAGAGTCACGTAGGCTCAGAGTTTCAAAAACCTGTCTATAATTTCAGAGTCAAGCTTTAGAACTAAATACAGTAATGAATAAAATCACAGGAAGTGTTTAGCACGTCTTAAACTCAAGCTTTATAAGTCTGAAATGGAATACTCAAAATCTGAGTATGTGTATATATGTATGTATTTATTTATTTTATTTTAAAAATTCATTTGTGGCCTAGTATTCTAGAAGTAGGGTGCAATAATCTACCTTGTAGGGGCAAAAAAAAAAAAAGCTGTGAACATGACAGATGATGTTTCTGCAGCCTTATGAGACAAAGAAACATATGGCGACCCTGTCTGAAGTTCCTACAATGCTTTACGTCTTCAAAATGTAGCAAAACATGGGCTGATTAACATAATTAAAGCATTTTACGAGTGATTCCTAATGATTTTTGCAAATGTAAATGATGATGCTGATGTGAAGTTTTTTGCTGTGCACGATGAATACTGAATTCTCATTTTACTGAGTACTGTAATCAAATTTAGAACAAATGTTATGTAAGTGCATAAGCAATCCTAAT
The DNA here is from genome assembly GCA_013400535.1 of Scopus umbretta. Lineage (NCBI taxonomy): Eukaryota > Metazoa > Chordata > Aves > Pelecaniformes > Scopidae > Scopus > Scopus umbretta. The sequence continues at coordinate 43,337 of VZTL01045438.1, read as the reverse complement.
CCTAATCTCTTTTCTGCTGTCTCACTTTCTCCATCTAGGCCTGCTGCAGCTGTAAATCTATAAATCTCCCATATTTCATGATTTCCCCACATATTTTTATTTTTGTTTTGCAATCTCCTGTCTTTTTCTGAAAGCATACATTTTTAGTTGATAATGATCTCACTGGAATGAGAGGTCTGGTTTCTAGCCTTCTGCCAGCTGCCTTATTGTATTGTATGTTTGATCACAGCAAAGGTACTTTACTGATACTATTGCTATACCAGTGCCCAATCCTAGAAGATGTTGAAGCACCTCTTGGAACAAATCTAGAGGTCTTTAAACATGTTTTATTCTGTCCTTAGTTGAATATCTATTATTTTGAATGTTTTATTAATATCAATAGAGGTTGACTGAGGGTATGTCAACAATGCATAATTCAAAGTAGCCAGAAGATATTAAAGATAGCTATAAGCAAACTAGTTGGTAATAAATCAGTTCTAGCATTGGAGCACTAAATTATCTGTGGGCAACCTGACCCTGTTTCTGATTTTACCCCAGGATTTGTGCCACTGGTATAAGAAGAAATTATTTCACTGGCTCAATAAAAAATGGCCAGGAGGGACAGGATCCTGTACAGGTTTAAATGCTGGACTCAGAAAAACAAGGGAGAGAGTGCTAGTGATTGTGTTTTGTGGCTGTGTTTTCCAGGAGATGTTTTGGAATTTACCAGCTTCATAACATTCACCAAAAACTTTATAAAATCATATACATATACATATCAATTAAATAATCTTATGACAATTGTTATTTTTGATTTTTACCAAAAACTCCCTTTTATTGAACTGTGTCTTTTATTTGGAATATTTCTAAGGGTGCACAATAGCAAAAGATAAGTATTACAGCTGAGTGGTTCACAGCATATAATTTATCCAGTTAATTTAATTTCTTTGTATTTGTCTACAAATAGCTTATAATTTTATGTAATTAATTCATTACATGAACCTAATTGCTAAAATAGCTGTGAGATCGTCCAGCTGAAATAAATAGCAGGCTTTTCATTGACTTGAGTGGGAACAGTGCTAGACCACTGGAGGCTTATCCCTACCCTGTAAATGTTACTGAAGTTATTTTTTGGAAGTACTGAAGGCATGTGCTGTTTCACATTTGACATATCCCTTCTATTTCTTGCTTGCTAAAACAGAAATCATTCTTAAGCAGAGAATATTCACATTCATAAATTGGTGAGTGAGTCCTGCAAATATTCTCCAATTTTATTTTTTTATTTTCCACTATCGTGCCTGCCCATGAATCTGTTTGCTAAAATGTGTGTGGAATAAACCCAACACAATCACTGTAAATGTATTTACATATTGCAACTTATATTTATAGTAACTCTTTCTTTGGAACCCACACAGATTAACTAAGTTTTGCCTTGCATAACTAACCTTTGGTGACGTGATATATAATATTATCTGGTCAGAGGCTAAAAGAACACATGCGGTCAAAAACTTAGTGCCTGTCAATGGAAATAAGAGCTCAGGTGTCTGTCTTCCAGTTATATCTATTGGTTTAATTACTTCTATTGCACTTCCACTCAAATCATGCTTCTTTTACAACTAGGACTATAGCATCACAATGATACTGACGGTGACATGTCAGTATTTGTATTAATTATATGAAGACTTCAAATCTAATATGAGATTATAGTTAACAGTAAAGCTTCTTGAATGATGAATTTACTAGTCACTTGATAATTTAGAGATTTCATGGTAGGTATTACAATCCCATGCTAAAAATGTAAGGCAACAGCTCAGCATATATAGTACTCAAGCATGTTATTAGATGACGAGCAAAGCAACCAAAACAATAGTGTTTCATGTCTTTTAAGTAACTGTATCTCCTTTTGTTTTGCTCATCCCATTTCACTCATTCCACAAAAATATTTTCAGATACTTCAATATCACTGACATCAGTTGTGAGTTAAGCAACTCTTTTCTAGAAAATAGAATGGGCAGCGGTCCTCTAGCCCCACACTCCCGCCCAAGGCAAGACCTGCTGCACCAGCAAATCCTAGCCATCCAGCTGCTTCTAAAAATCAATTACAAAGGCTCAACATCCCCCAAAGCATTAAGTTTTTCTGAACCTCTATCCTAGATCTTCTTCACCAGAAGGTAAATTTTTTGCTTCTTATCCTAGCCCAAATATGAGGAACAATAGTGAGCAATAGCTTTGTACTATCTGAAAATAATCCTTCCTCCTTAACCTGAAGAACACCCAGTTTACTGAAGTTTTGCTTGTAAAATCTGTGGTTATTTTTCTTGCTCTCATCTGGACTTTTACCAGTTGGCCACCTCCTTTCCAAATTGCCAAGTACCAAATAGGACAGGTACTTTTACTGAGGCCTTATCTGTGCTGCACAGAGTGGAAAAATAATTTCACTTATCTTGCATATATTTGTATAACCCATAACAAGATACAGTGTTTTTTCCCCCATAGCTATTACACTGTTGACTACTGGTCAATGTATGCTCTGCTGTGACATTTTAAACTTTTTTTTCCTGCAGGCCAAATCAGTCACTTTAATATTAATGCAATTTATTATTCTTAAATAATTCCCATTTTTTCATTGATCATTTTTTTAGCACCACCCAGATTATTTATCTAGTTTACCAAGATTATTTTGAATTTGGCTCCTCTTCTTCAAAGTGCCTCTCACTTTGGTATCATCTGCAAATATAATAACACAGTATTCCCAAATCTGAATGCTTAATGAAAATACTGATTAGTATTGGACTCAGAACAGATTCCCGCAAGAGTCATCCTTCCATTTTCACAGTGAAAATGGATTTGACTAGCACTAGCTCTTATTATTAACCTGGATTTGAGCTGTCCTTAGAAAACAGATAAGTTCCAGTGCACCTGGCTTGCATGGCTACCCCAGAGCCTTTCTTGAGATAAACAGGATTCTGGGTTAGTCAAAGAATTCATTACAGAGCACACAGATGGCTAAAACAATTGTTATTGAACTGTGTTAGCCCTTTGGAGAAATGCCACCTGAAAGTGATATGGACAAAGTGCCTTGTCCAACTTGTGCATTTTTAATGATATTCTGCAAGGTAAACGTATGCAGTGCCAGCTGAGTTAGCCCTTCTGCATATTGCCAAAAAGATACTGCAGGTGACCCAGAAAGTACAGCAGATAACAGCTGAGGTTAGATCACCTACACGATTGCTAAGCTTCCTTATGTGTCTTTTGCACTTCCTCTCAGTTTATTGCATTTTCAGCTCTGGTGCTGGGTTGATGCTACCCTCAGGAATACAAATCTTGGCTGTAAAACCACAATGAAAGCCACCCCAAAGAGACTTGTTCTTTTCTGTCTGTCATACGTGGTCAGACCAGCAGGCATTTCTTAGGATGTTTTGGGAAAAAGACCAGAGAAATTGAGGGACTCATGGACATGTTCAAAATTTATCAAAACCAATCCAGATAGGGTTTATTTATTCTTAATAGATTTTTCTTTCTTGAACTTACCTATCTTCCTATTTGAATGTAAGTATCTTTGAGCTGAATGAGGAACTGGGGACTTGCCTGTGTAAAGGCACACATAAATTAAAGGGAAAAAAATCCTTCTTTTGATAGAAAAGGCTGTTGCTCAGAAAAGAATCTGTAAGGAAAGCTTATTAACTCTTTTATTTCAGATTTGAGAATCTGATTTTCATTCTGAGATTGAAGCACAGTATGAACAGTATAATTTAGATATCAGATTTATCAGTTCTCTTCTGCTGCCAGACTGTATTTGGTTTCAGGATTCTAATGTTGACTATTAACCTATTTAAGTATTCACTAACAGCCTTCTGCCAAGGTAGATTAATTCACCATCTTGTGTCCCTGTCAAGTTGTCAATTTGTCAGTATTTTTCAGTTGCCAGTGCCCTTTATAGTGACAGTGATGGCGTACAGCTGAGCAGCAGTTTTTCTGTTGGTATCTCCTATTACAGAAAAGCTCTCCAGTATTTGAGTAGCTAAAGCTTTCTTTGTCAGCAGGTCTGAAAAATAGTCTTTTAATCAAAAATCAAGAAGGTATACAGAAAGGAACTGATGTACCATCTTGTTTGATTTATGACAGCAAGGCCTATAACACCAATATGAGAGTTACTTCTAAAGCTAAAGAAACATTGTCAGTGTTTATACCCACTTTATTTTTCATCTAGAACTGTGAAAAGACATTAATGTAAATCATGGAAGGATTCTGGCTCTCCCTCCAGTGACAGGCAGAATTAACCCCATGTCAGTCTTTGACATTATATGGAATCATTCATTTATTTACTGAATAAATAATTAATAAATTATCAGTAATGGTATGTTTGTGTATGTGTGTGTATATATATATATATATATATAGCATTATTTATGTTATAATTCATACCAGTGCTTTAAAATTAATTTCTTTTGGTTACCTCAACTTTTAGAATATCTTTCTGAGGGACACTTTAATTAGAAACATTCAAGACATACTCCTGCAACTGATGATTAATATATTTTTCTTCATGGAAATCAAATCAGCTGCATCAAGTGCACAAAGCTCATTTTATAGCTCAAGTACTTCCAGCTTCCAAGTGAGTATTAAAAACACAAATTAAATAAAACGATTTTCCAAAGCAAGGAAACTCTGTTGAAATTTATGTTTATTTATGTATTTTGAAGGTATTTAAGAGAGGAAGTCAAGCATGAAGAAGTCTAGATAAGCCAGTGGAGTTACAACAAGGATGTAAAAAGGGTGAGAATGAGGCCCTTGGGTTCCCAGACATGCTTCCCTCCCCAGGGGCTGTTTCAGGTCAACATACCAGTGAGGAAAGGGATTTTCCCTCTCTCAGGTATGTGCCCAAAGGCATATCTGATGCGGAGAGTGAGCTGAACGCATCCTAGTCTGACAGCAGGTCAGAGCCCAGGATGCTTCATTGCAGCCACAAGCATCCCAGAAAAGCATCACCAGAAAGTGGTAACCCCCAGCATGGCCTCTTCAAGCTCAAACCTCTCTAAATCCATCTCCAAGGACATGCACACAAAGACTTAGAAGAAACTCTAGCTTTAGCTAGACCTCTAGCTGGAAACTGAATTTTCTCCCTAATTACACAGAGGCCCTGACTCCTGACACCCACTGACTTCCCAGCAGTTTTGTTCCAAGTCTAGAGAGGGCACCAGTTTTCATTTAGTTAAACAGAGTTGAAACAGAAAAACATTTAATATGTGTCCAAAAAGTCTTACATTCAAGGTGATTACCTATGTTAAAAAAGATGACTAAACACACACAGATATGCATAGTTAAAATTGTACTCAACTGTCTGACTAGAAATAAGCTGGGCAGATACCCTATCCCATTTGCTAGAAATAGTTTGTGTATGGTGATTGATTGCAATGTAGTCTGCAATTCTGTTTAGCAGGTGCTGTATTAGCAAATCTATCATTAATAAATATGACACAAATGCAATTCTACACATGGGGATGCTTTCACAATGCTTTGGACATGTTACAAATGCACATAGATAGACTGTACTATATAAGATCAGATAGCTAAGGCTGCAGCCTGTACTGTATACATTTCCACTCTGGTGACAATGTAATGATGCTGCTAGGTAAAAAGTAATATAAAAAAAGTCCTACTAAAGAGCCCTATTTCCTGGAGAATAATTTTTTTTTTTTTTTT
>VZTL01045438.1:10431-37629 GCA_013400535.1 Scopus umbretta | reverse complement strand
TTTTTTTTTTTTTATTTTTAATGGAGGCTGAACATCAGTATTTGAATTGGAGAGAGAAAAGGAAGGAAATGCTGTGTGGATAGGGAGAGTCAATCTACTGGGAGACCAATTCTAACAGGTCCATGGAAATTAATCTCTTTCCATCATGCTTGGGCTCCAGTGATGCTCCTGCACACACAGAGCTACACAAGCAAGGACTGGGCAAACCAGGAGCCGTCAGGACCAAAGTTAATGGGGTGCACATTATTTTAGCACCCAAACTGAGTTCCAGAAGAAAGCTGATACAGTCAAATCATTATTTCTATTTGTTTGCATTTTTTGTTCATATTTAGACTATAGGGCTGTGAGCTGGCTGCACCAACAGTGTGTTTCCCAAGGGACAACTCATTCCCATCCTTCCACTGCTGCAATTAAAGGAAAGGCAAGGTGTTCCTAAAAATGTCACAACCTGGCTTCAAAATACTCTGTTATTTTATCGTCACCTGCTTGCTTTCCATTTTTTTCAAATGGCAGGTGAAATTTCAATTTCCTGGTTCTGACAAAAACTAAACAACACTTGACATAGACCATGCTGAATAAAATTTTAAATCTTTGGTAGTTTATTTGCCCCAGTGGGCACATCTGCCACACAGAGGTGCTCTTCTGAGGTACTTCTCACACACCAAGAAGTGACAATCCATTTTGCAGACTGTAGGAAATGAGCCATTCCAGTCTTCTCATGGGGATCCTCAATGGTCTGGTGAGTTGGGAGGTTAGGGTTTTGTGTCTTGTCATAATGTTGTTTTCATTACATATCCACAGTTTGCTTTTTAGCACTCTTTTCAAGAGCTGGTGGGTAATTGCTAAATTAATTTTAAAGCATTTATTTTAGTAGTTGATACTGTAGATTCACAAGCCAGTCAGACCTTTTAGTCTAACCTTCTTCCTGCCACCAGCCAGGAACCTTCCATATGCAGACCCTACTTTTTGGTGAAACTAGGTGTTTTTATTCCTTAATAGAAAAAAAGAACCAATTCTTTACTTAATGACCACAAATGAGGAGGAGCTGAGCCCTCCTTTACGAAGCTGTTGCAGTGTCCAGTCACTTTATTAAAAATGGAGGCAAGACTTTAAGCTGAATCTGATTTAAGGTACCCAGTGGATTTAGAAGTCCCTTGTACTTTAATGTCTACAGTCCCCAATACTATCAGGTATCTTATATATGTAAATACTTACAAACTACTGTCTGGTCACCACTTCGCCTTCATGTTAACCCACTAAACGGATTAAGCTTTCCACAATTTTCACTGGGAGCTTTGTTTATTTTCCAGAGCTCGTTTACTCCTCCAGCTTGGTTTGCAGGAAGGCAGTGCTTTGTGAGGAATCAGATGGCCAGAAGCAGAATGAATAAAATATTACAGATCAAAATCAGAAAGAAAGAAGCACCTGCGAAGGCAAAACAATGCTTGAGCACGGTTGCTTGATGTGGGAAAATGGTAATGCTACCTGGCACGTCCTGGCAAAACCAGGGATTTCATGCCACCGTGACCCAGCTCCCATGCGGTGCACAGTGCCAAGGGCATTTTGCAGAGTCTTCATGCCATGGCACTTCAGAGGTGAAATACTTTTTAGGGTGCTGCGTGGTATAGGGAGAGAGAGAGGCTCTTCCCAAAGTGCCCGGTCAAGGTGCTGTGAGCTGAACCCCTGGGGATGAAAGCAATGCAGTGGTTTTGCGGCCAGGTTAGGATGGCAGAAGAGGACTCAGACACCCATTAGGCTCACACCTGACTTTCATATTTATTTATTTTTTGCTGCCCAGACCAGCTTCCCCATTGAGTTTGCCATTAGCTAGGCCAGTACAGAAAACCTAGAGCAGGCCCAGAACTTCACTTTCTTCAGAGGTGCAGCTTGCTGTTGCAGCTCTGGTGCGAGCTGGAGCGAAGCCTCACCCCTGCGGCTTCCTCACGCCTCCGCGCAGGAAGCAGAAAAAGGATGTCGCACCCTAAAAACAACCCCATCCAACAGTCTCCTGACATGGACAGAAATGCAACCTCTGCCTGGGAGGATGACAAGTCGCTCCCGCTGCTCGGCAGCCCTGGATGCACCGTGGTGAATCCAGCTTCTCCTCCCACTGCCCGTGAGCGCGTTAGAAAAATATTGCTGCCAGGAAGCAGCGCTTCGCAGCAGGGAGGTTCACAAGCACGGCTGTGGGTCTGGACCTGCCCTGTCGCGTTCAGGTTGGAGGGGGGCTCACCCTCCCAGGCTCACTCTAGTGCAACCCTGAGTTTTGGCAGTGGAGGGAGAAACAACACAATTTTTAAGGGGCAGAGAAGTAATCAGGTAATTGCTTTCATGGTTACATGCTCAGCTTTCCACTGTTTGCACAAATGAATCACAAACAGGAAGATTGATACCACTGGAAACCTTGGGCTATTTCTTGAGGCAGAGATAATCGTTCATCACATGCTTGGCAGTCAGTAAACAAACAATAGCATTTTACACTTCATTTGTCAGCCTACAAGATATGGGTTGTATTCATGTTTTATCTCTACACGTCTCTACACAGTGCTGTCATGCAATTTGCGCTGATTTTTTTTGAATTAGCAATAATTATAAGCAGAAATACAGTACTGAGTAAATTATATAGTCACTTGCCATTTCCCCAAGAAGCACAATGCTGGTCTCTGTTTCAGTTCTCGTACTCATCTGCACCTGCTACTGGGAAATATTCAATATGGCTGGAAAATATAATCAAAAGCAAGCTGAACGATTCCAGAGAAGAGTGGTCAGTATTTGTAAAGCACAAGTATTCCTGTACAATAAGCTGGACTAATCAGCATTACCAGCATTTCTCAAGCTACATTTTCAGATACTTGACTCAGATATCTGAAGGATATTACAAGAAGGAGATCTTTTTTTCAGCTAAAAGCACACTGAAGAATCAGGAAAAAAAAAAAGCCAGTTGTATGCATTTTTGTAAAATCATTGATGTCTCTTTGTTTGCCCCAGCAAGGTCGAAAGAGCTCTCTGGTCATTTTTGAGAACTCAGAAACACCACCGTTGCTTGGTGGCATTTGGCATCGAAATAGAAGAGGATGACACAATATTCAGCTTTGGGGGAAAGCAAAACCCAGAGAGACATTGGCTCTAAGTTTGACATTCACTGGTCCTTCTCTATGGACCATTCTCACTCGCACTGCATGTCTTTGGTTCGTGGTGCTCAGCAGCCCACAGAAAAGCTAATATGAATCTTAGTGGCATCCACCTGCTCAAGGACATGTCAGGACTGAGGTGATGAATTTCTGTTCTTATCATGTCACAGACTGCACAAATGGGGCATGATTGTTTACTCTACAATGCCTGAAATAATCCAGGAGACTCTTCCAGCCATTTTTAAATGGCTTTAAAATTCCAGTTATGCTTATATTATGCTCACAAGAAACTGCTTTTACTCTGCCTGTTCTCTGTTTCTGGGCCCTGAACTCCATTTCCACTCAAACAGTCTCAGTTTCAAACCTGTGGAGAACACACTTCCTCAAAAATCTCCACAAAGCATCTATAAGCTGCACAATATCTATACATTTCAGTGGTGGTATTTAGTCTGGAAGCCAAAAAAGGTGATGGAAACAAGGACACTCTTACAGGTGTGAGCTTATAGTAATTTAAAACCTGAATACAGATCTGAACAACAGAACAGGTAAAACTCTCAGATTTCCACCATCTTCTTTCAACACAGACATGAGTAAGCACAGTCAAAAATCATCAGGAAAGTGTGAGGCAGGAGTGAAAATTAGTTGTAGTATCCCATGCCACTTGTTGGTAGCCAAAACACTAGGAAAAATGTTTAACATTGGCTAAGGAAGAGCTCATGCAGGGATAACAGGGACGACTACTACTACTACTGCTACTACTACTACTACTGCTACTACTACTTTATCACCACATCTTCAGCTCATCCTATACGAATAGAAATCCTGGATATATCCATACCTTGGCAGGATTTCTTTTTTCTGGTCTGGCCCTGTGTCTCACACCACATCACACTACTCTGCAAGGAAGACACTGTCTTAAAGATATCCATACACCAATCCTAACTGCTTGTTATGAAAGACAATATCATAGAAACATTTCTCTGTCCTGGAATATGTTTGTATAGGGCTTGGTGCTGTGGAATGAGATCCATTCAATTCTTCAAATATAGATGATAATCCCTGAAGTGTCATGCTCACCTGGTGCTACACCCTCAGTATCATATCCAATGCCTATGCCCATTTATTTCCTATACTCTGATGCTCCAAACTCTATTAATGGTCTCTGTAAAAGTGGTGTATATACACATATCATAAATAAATCATATTGCCTTATCTCAGAGGCAAGGTAGTTTAATACCGTCCTTTCCACCAAGCTTCCCACTTCAAATCACTTCTTTCTGCTCCCCTGATTCCTGTATTGCCCTCTCCCATGCAAGTGGTGCTTGTGTCCTGCTGTGCAGCTTCAAGCTGGGGGCCCCTTTCCCGTGCTCCCTCCTCTGCCAGGGCAGTGTCTGAGCCAGGTAACTTAGGTAAATGGTTCTTTTGCATGAAATCCAGCCTGGTTGTGCACTCCAGGCCAAAAGGCACTACCAGTGAGCGACATCAGCCATAAGACTGGGTTCCTCTCCGGTTGTACTGGGACTCAAGAGAACCAGATCCCACTAACACTTACAGGGTTCTCCTGTTATAAGCAATAGAGTGGTATAAGCAGGCTCAAGCCTAAGACCTTTGCTTGTAAGGCTCTTTATAAAGTAATCACTTTGTGGAGAGGCTTCAGTATACGCAGTCTCTTGTTACAATGGACTGTGTTACAGGCTCCCTCACTTTCTGGCCATTCCTTATTTATACAACTCAAATTACTTGGCTCATTAGTCTGTCATTATAATAGAAGTCCAGTTGAGTTTAGTTTATTTACTGTTTAATAATAGCCTGTTTTACAAAGTGACATATGTTTGTCTGCATTTGCAGAAATCTGGAATGTAATGGGAGCAAGGGAGTAAAAAATATCCATCAGGGCTTTTAAAGACTTTAATCTTTCACATAAATAGCCAGATGACTGCAGTCATTCAGAATAAAAATAAAATAAAAACACACAGACTTCCTTAGGCAAGTGGATAGCTCCTAAAATGACTAATCAGATAAAGTAACAAGCTAGTTAAAAGAATATTGACTGAACCATGCTGTTTTTAGAAACTCTGATAACGAGAGAGAGCACAGAATGAAATAGAAAGATTTTCCAAGTATTCTGGCTGCACTGAAACAAAACAAAGCAGATTGCTTCCACTAAGGAGGCTTCAGCTCTTACTGCTCTTCTTAAAGGCGTTGTGTCACCAGGATTTATTATTAATGTGGACATAAGCTTGCCAAGGCACTCAGCTTTATGTTAAGAGGCCTCAGTGCAGATTTAAGGTGCCAGTTTGGTATCATGTATAACTTCAAGCGGATGCTTAACTTCAGGCTCTGTTATTTCCACTGCTGATCCAACAGAAATCATCAATTTAGATTGCCTACATTGGTACTACAGCATGAACTGGAGCCCTTGAGTTAGGGGCTCGTGCCCTCCTTGACATGTAGTATCTCCTGTCAGAAAGGCCACATCAATGTGTGGGCAATTGCTTTTTAAATCTTAAATTGCCTATGGATTCAAAGGACATATGTTAGAATTATGTCTAGGCAGTCTGATTTGAAAATTATGGCCTAAACAAATTATGAAAAGGAGTAAGGCCAACTTTTCCACCTTAAATCTTGTGCTGTGACTTCCCATATTGGGATCAGCAGCAGGCCAAGTTCTGTGGAAAACAAAAAGCTATCTCCAAACAACTGCAGCCAGTTCCAAGAATGGAGCTGGGAGAAAGAAAAGGCTGCTTGCCACATGGTAAGATCTTCAGGCAGTGACTGCTTTGCAAACCTCCTGGTGCAGGGCCTTGGAAAATGGAACGGGCCTCTCCAAGACAAAGCTGTGCTCTTACACCAGAGTCAGCTAAAAGCAAGAATTAAGGTTTATCATCCTTGACGAGTGTTTAGTTAGAGCCCATGAAACATGATCATTTAATGTTACCCAGAATCTCATACAATGAGCTGAATACCACAGATGGAAACGATAGCTCCTACCTGATAACTCTTGTTACACAAGATGTTGCTTTATAAATTCTGCTGTGTAGTAGTACATCTGATTGAATTACTTTATCAAAGTGCTCTTAACAAAATGACAATGCAGCTAGGTCAGGATAAACTAAAAATAACTTCTAGAGCAAGCCTTTGGAAAATTAATTAGTTTTGTGTCTACCCCAGTACTCACTGCACTCCATGGAAAATCATCACTGGTAAACTCAACGAATGGCAGACCAAGCCTTCACACACTTCTTTAACCCTGGTCAAATTATTACACAAATGCAAATCAAGGCTTCTCCCAGTAAGTAAAGAACTGAGGATCACAAACTGGTTCTCTCTCTAGCAGCCCATTTCAGACGTGTTCACTGGTCCTGCTTCTCAACTGAAACCAAGTTATTTTATTTTTTTTACACTTGTGCTATACACTGCCAGAGACAAAACATGAGTTAAGTTTGCTGCTGTGTCCTTAAGAGTACTCTGCTGTGTCATGAAGGCACCTTTCCAGCTCAGGGCAAGTTAAGGACAATGTCACCATTAACTGTGAACTTTCTTGCTTTTGCTACTTTGGTTCATGACCTCAATGTTACTTAAACTAGAAAGGAGGGAGTATTAAAATACATGTCCAAGTAATCCAAGGAGAGAGTGTGAATGACTTTCTAAGCTTTAATAAACTCTCAATCCTTTTATATTCTTCCTGCAATATTCTCCTCCTATACTTGTGCTAAGTCGCCCTAGACCTCACAGACCTCCATTTTTAAGCTTTTAGATGTCAGTTATGGTATTGAATTCAAGAACTGAATTGTAATGCTTTGCTTTAGTATAACTCTACTGGGGCAGAGTCACAGTTACTATGAACTGTGTACCGCTGTCAAAAATCAGTAGTGCTATGCTGGTCTACATCCGCTCTGGATCTGCTCTCACCAAACCACTCCCCAGTTACACCAGCACAAGTGAAAGGAGAACCAGGATATAAGTATCAACTGATGATGATGATGAACATGCACAAAAATTTGTAAACTTCAAAGGCAACAGTTTTCATAATATGAAGAATACATAAAAATAATGTAGTTGCATTCCCTGGGAACCAATTTAAGTAGGAATTAGCAGCTCAGTAGCTCACAGAAGGATGCAGAGTTACTGTAGAGTTGCTTGAAATACTCTAACTTCCTTCTTACTCATTTCTGTACCTCAGTCCAAGGTCTCTCTTCTAAGCATGTTAAGCACTTAACAGGGATATCCTTAGAAACCAAGGATGAGAGCAACCTGAGCCAGGAGTGAAATGCGGACCTGAATCTGCATCACCTCTGTTCTAGGAGAAAGCTCTGACTCCCAAGCAACAGTGTCCTGTGGGATGCAGCCTGCCTACTGAAACAATTTTTCAGTGAATGAAAAAAGTAATCACTGAGACAGAAAGAGAGGCTGGTTTCTATCATACGATGGTTAGGATACTCACTTCTGATGTGTGTCCAGGCCCTTGTTGCATAAAAGTGTTGGACCATCTCTGCATTGCATAAATAAAGGAGAGATTTAGAAAGATTCCCTCTCAATAGCCCACAGCCCAGTGACTACCTGCCTTTAAGTACTTCTGCAATATAAATCAATAATTGTGGTTAAAATAACAATACTAGGGCAATTAAGACTTTTACGTGGAAGCTCCAATACTTTTTATAAGTGATTCAATTCATATGATGTATCATTGAATCTATTTAGTTTTCTGTCCTTTCATCTGCTTGAGTGTTTGTGCAAATGGGTCTGGTGACTGACTTTCTAATAATCAAAATGTAATTATTCCCCTACTTCAGATCATAGAATTGTAACTTTTTATTTCATCAATATAAATGATTAAGTGGTAACATCAATGAAGAGCAGCTATGTATCACCTGAGCTGTAAGTGACCTACATCAGTGGTTGATCTTGCTTCTTGATTAGTGTAAGCTTTAAAGCTCATAAGCTGTATTCTGTACTCAGACAGACATTTAATAAGAGTGATAACTAACTAGTAGCTTGCAGTTTTCTAGTACTAAAGTCTACCTAACAGCATAGATCTTTACTTCTCTTTATACACAATAATAACTACAAATTTTGAGCTACTCTGAAAGTGCGTATCTTCATACATGAATCTTGGGTACAATTCTCTCCTCATCAATATACACTATTAACATAACAATTATTAACATAACAAAATTGCTAATTTGAAACCTTTAATAAATTTTGTCTGAGATTGATGGCTTTCTTGAATCTATCGAGGATAGCCAAAAAGCGATCACATATGAAAATAGATATGTATATAAATACATATATATGAGCAGCTGGCCTGAATCAGTATTCCAAAATAATCAGCAGTGGATTAGGGAAGGAGACTAAGAACAAGGGACACAATGTGGGAGCCTTCCTTGTAATCTGATGGCGGGTTTAGGCAGCATATATGGACATTGTAGTTGTCAACCTTGTTATTCTGCAGGGTGGTAGTTTTGAAATTGATCTCGGTGAGGTGGGGGCAAAAGGAACCTTAAGGCTTTGTTTGTATTTCATAACCATCCCTTCCACTACAGATATACTCCCTGTGTTACTGCCACGTATTTCCTTTGCTCATGGCTACAGTCAGTCTGACTGCAATGGGAAGAGTGAGCACGCAGTGGCTGTAGATGAAATAGGAGGAAGAAGCCCCACGGCTGCAGGAGGAATTCTGGTTTTTTAAAGGCAGAATCCCTTGCACCACGTTATTCACTTGCCAGAGTACTGGCTGGGTGCCCAAGTGGAAGGAAGTTGCTCTGTGAAACAGGGTCAAGTACTGAGGGGATAGATTTTTAAACTATTTGAATGGCTAATGGTGCAGACAAGCAATTAGTGGGACTTTTCAAGTTGCATTTCCTAATTGCATAGTTAAATACTTGAACACACTTCATAAAATTTAGTCTTTATTTCTTCTAAGATCAAAGCGAGGGGAGAACAGGACAAATTACAAACCAGCATGTAATGAGACAGCCTAATTTTCTCTGCCTAAATAAGATGCCCATGTGAGAAGCGGAGTTTCTCACATCTTCCCCATTATTACCAGCTCTGCCTGGCTTAGCAGTGCTGAGCTGGAGGCTGCAGCTGGGCTGGAGCTCACCCACAATCCATCCCAGCATCCAAGCAGCACAGGCAGGTGGACAGCCAGCAACAGTAACCCCACCAGCTGATCTGGACTAAGCCAGCCCTACCTCTAAACCAGATCCTTCGCCCCATCCCTGGGTGTGAATTACAGCCACTAAGCAGGGCTATGGGTAGTGGGCAGGGGGAGGCTTGTTTTGTGACAGTTGTCATGATTTCTTCTCTATCTTTCACAGAGTTAATTAATACTCCAGGTTGGACATGGTGGCAATGCAAAGGCTGCCTCCAAACGGGGGGGGGGGTAGGAGTGGGACCTTGAGGGTGAGACAAGACGGGGAGGTACCACTCAGACCTACGACACATTCAAAAATCAAACCCTTTCTGTGATTCAGAGCAGTTTTTCTGGCTAGTTTAAATATCTGTGCCAGACACTGGAAGTTACATGATGTGAATACCCCGTCAGAGACAATTTGCCGATTTGTCCTTGTGACAGCTCAGTTACACACCAACACATACAGAGAATAACAGAACAAAAAAACAACTTACAGCATAGCCTGAAGTGAAGTGACAAGAGAGATTCATCTCTGGGGAAAATAATAAGGAACTGCATTTGAAAACAGGAGCATTAAGCATTCAGAAAGTCACTGCTGAGTGTGGGAGGGCAGGGTGTGAAGGTGGCTGACAAACTAATGCACTGATTGCGAGATGAAGCGCTTCCCTCTGGAGGAGATGGCAGTCTTTGGAGAAACACAGCCCAGTGCCCCAAGAACCTGCTACATGGCTTTGGCTATGGGTTTTGCACAGACTTCCTCTGACTTCCACATTCATCCTTAGCACTGCTGTTGCCCTGGACCTGGATCTTTATCCCACCTTCTAACTCTTCAAGTCAACGTCTCCAATCTGTGCTCCCATGAGCCTGGCAGTTTTGTTCATGGTCTGCTCTGAAACTGTGTCTCCGTGCTACGCTTGGAGGGCTTGCCCTGCTCCAGCTGAGAGGTGCAAATCCCTGTGGGTATTATCATTACTGCAGGCAGGCAGGTGGAAAGATACAAGCTAAAAAGGGTTTGGGAGCACTAGGCATGTTCTTCTACTCTCTCCTTCCAGCCTCATTTGAGAACAGAAGCGTGCATACAAATAGGGAAAAACCAGGAGTGTGAGAATGCTCTAAATAGTCAGACTGGAGATGTCTGTCTGACAGCTCCTGCACTCCGTGGGGAGGATGTGCTCTGGGTATGTGATAGACTTTGCCTCCTTTTGAACAAAGCTAGGACTTTTTCTGACTTCAGTCCTAAATGTACTTGCCTCCCTGGCTTTCAGATGCTCAGCTCATATCGCCGTCCTCAGCCTTGTTGCTCTAGCGTCTAACCCAGCGAGATGCCTTTGAAAACGCCAAAGCTGAGCAATACCTCCAAGTACTTGTCCCTTCAGAAATGACTCTTGGAAATGCCAATCAGAACTGTGCAGATGACCCTGAAATGGTGGTATGTTTGTTTCTGAGCATTCACAGGACAACTTTTCCCTCACTTTTCTGGTGCGTTAGCTTCAGGTGCCCTTGACAAATCAGCTATAACAGCCTAATCAAAACATCAGGTGGATCATTACGTTACCGGCTTCCAGTCAACCTTATTCTTCCACTCCAACCGCACACCATTTTAAAAACAGCCCTCCTGCAACACTGAGTGGCATTTCTCACTGCCATTATCTGTTTGAGTCCAGTTGTAAAGTTACATTTTTTCCAGAACAGTTAAAGTGCATTAGTTTAAATCCCTCTGATTTAAAAGAACAATGGCCAATCAGCTGACTGGCAAGCAAACAATGTCACCATCAGCTTTGGAAACCAAACACTCTTTCAAAATAACCAACGAACAAGAGAAAAAAAGCAATGCCTTTCGTGACTGAAGCCTGCGACAGAGGCAGGCTCTAAAAAGCTCACCCGTCACTTTGGGTAGTTCCCAGCATCCGTTATTTATCCCTGCAATCAGTACGTTGGGGGAGCTAATGTAATAGGAGCCATTCAGGAGGACACCCTTCGCTGGGGAGGACAGGGCACAGTAGGCCGATCATTTGGGGCTCAATCACAATTAAGCACTTTGCAAGTGGAGTCAGAAAACTGACACCCACGTCGAACTATGCTGGTGCCTACGGAATGCTCAGAGGTGAGCCGCATTTCAAGCTTGCAGACGTGCCTGGGCTTTGTGCCTGGGCTTTCAAGGATGTTTGATGCAGTTTTGGCAGAAATCTTCATTTGCAGCAGAATGATTGCTATGTCAACAGCAAGTTTCCAAATCTCCTGCTCAGAAGAAGGGAAAACACCCCTTCTACAGAGTGTTATGATGATCAGTAAAATTCAGCTTGAGGAGCATCTTGAATTTTAAGGCTGATAAATTGCCTAGCAACTAAAGCCTTGATTTAGAACAAAATAGCCTGGAAATAATATTTACTATCTGATGTTTCCCTAAGGCATCGTGCTTGCTCACTGCCCCCTCCAGTTATGCATCCCATTGGTATTACTGTGATTTATGAGACGTTTCAGTCTATTCAGGCTGAGCTAGATGCTGTACAGACTCACAAGAACCAGCCAGGTAGGCTCAGTCCCCCTGAGGGTGTTCAATCCTATAGTCAGAATTGTTGAAAATTACAGCAGCATCACTTCCCCATAGTATTATATCACAGATTTAATATAGACACAGATTAACACAGTTTTCCCTAACTGTATAGGGGAAACAATTCTTGGGAGAGACCATTTCAGTTAAATAAGCAAGTTCTCAGCTCTTACCTATATGGAAAGGAAACAGGCACATTTTTTCGCTTGTGTGAACTTGTTTAAAAAGATGATTTATTATTCCCTCAGCGATGTAGTGAGGCCCAGGTCTGCGAAAATCGGCAGCTTTACTTCCCTGAGCACTGAATTCCTTCTGCAGCTGGTAATTCCCTCCTCCCTCCCTAACAAAAACTCCTTTCCCTTTCATAGAGCTTTGAGATTTCACTCATGGAAGTGCAAACACACAATATAAAACCAGTTGAAATTAGCATATGCCAAGGTTGAGAAGGGCACAGACACAGTTTTAAAAACTCGGGAAAATACCCAGTAGGCTTATTGATAATTTTCAGAAAATACAAGAAAAGAGATTTTTTTTTTTCTCTTCTTTGCAGACAGTAAAATGGGTGGTTTTTTTTTTTTTTCAGGAAACACAGTTAAACTTCTCATTCCCATCAGACTCCAGCAAAATATCAATGACTATCAGTTTGGTCTTCACACAGCCCCTCACAGAGCAGTTTTCATATCTGTCCAGAACCATTTGCAGTGAATTTTAGTACTGACATGAACCATAATGTAACTGAGCTTCAGAGCTAACATGCACCACAGCCTGACTAGCAGGTGTTGCTCCTTCTCCCAGTGCTGTTATCACTAGAAGTCTGTGGATTCAGTCTGCAGTCAAATGGCATTGTACCAGAACAGCCATGGTTTGGAAGTTACTTTCCCAAAACATACAGAAGAATCTTGTGCTGGAACACACCTACACTGCAGACTTCCAAAATAAAAACACTGAAGGACATCAAATTGCCTCATTATGTATATGACATGATGGTGCTCTGCGAACAAGAGTGTGACTTCAGGAATCCTCTCACAAGGAATTAGCTCGTGGGGTCTCTGGCTTTCCATTGAGCAATAATTTGTTGCTGCTGTTGCTTTCAGCAGAGGAAAAGAAATGTATTATTAATGATATGGCATGGCAAGCACGATGCCAACGGTGCGGGCCGAGAGCCAGACCTGTGCTGCTGGATGCTTCTGCTTCCAAACCCCTGAGCTGAGCTCCGTGGCAGAGAGATGATTGTCAGGGCAGAGAGTTGCAGCTGCAGGGACAGGCGGTGAGGAGATGTTCAAGCACCATCTAGTGGAAAAAAAATAATCTGTGTAAAGTCAGGCTTAGGTGAGCACACGGATTATTTGGGAGCAATATGCACTAAAGAAAAAGAAACAAGCCCGGGTATGGGCTTGATTCGCTGGGAGTAAATGTTCTTTTTTCTCTTTGGGAGGGAGTCAGAATGTAATCACAACAAAGAAAACAAGCTGTGGCTAGAAAAAAAAGGGAAAAAGGTGACTACCTACTGGGATTTAAGCTCCCTGCGCATATATCTTACTCTCCATTGCTTCTGCCGTATCCACCTTGAGCTTCTCATGTGTTTTCACTGTTGCTTACAGTCCTCCCCCATCAGAGGCCATGTGCAGAACGGCATGGGCAGACCGTGCAAGCATGACCAAGAGGGTTTAAGGAAAAGCATTTGCTCCTTTGGCTCCATGCTACCATAGCAGAACAGGGTGGTAACCCACCCATTCACATGCAGTGACAGAGTCTGCAGGCCTTGTTTTCCTGGTGCACACAGAATGTGAGGAGGACAAAGTCCAACAGCACAGGCATCTTGCTGGCTCTGAATGTACCCTGTTATAGCCAGGGCTCTCCTAGCAAGGACAACATGAACCAAGCAGCCCTTCTTCTCTGAGGGTGTTACAAAGGTCTGTAAGCAATGATTGGGTTTTCTGGTAGACACAGTCATGATGGCAGCTAGCACCTTGCTCAGCTGGCACAACAGAGAGGTCTTAGATGGAGACCTCTGAGGCTGCTCTGCCAGATGGCTTTAGGAGCACCCATTTATGCTGTACCAGAGGGATGTGTAGAGCCAACCCAGCACAGCCATGGCCAATGTTCCTGTCCCTGTTTATTCATTTATTGCCACCTCTACTTACTGCTGTGCTGTTTATCTCGCTGAGTTCAGACACTCAGCTATGAACCTCCCTTACGTGTCATACTTCAAAAAGTCTACTTTCAATTAAAAACTCCAACTAAACCAGGATTTTTCCCCAGAAACTTTCCTTGTGGGTTCCTTCGGACACAGACTGCATGTGTACCAGGATATAAACCAACAATTAATACAAGATTAATTTGTAGGTTATTGTATTTTAACCTCACAAAGATACTACATATCTTTTACTCCTGAAGTCAGAGCAGTTCTCTTCAGCATTGGGTCATGAAACTCTAGAATCTTTTAACACATTTCTCTCACTTTGCATCCAGGTTTTTTCCTGAGCAGAAGTCAGTGAGGGAAGTCTCATGATGAACATGGACAGCAGCAGCTTGGTGTACTCTAATAGTTACACTTTTTTAGTGCTGTTACCAGAAATTTTTTAAAGGCAGAGATCTCTGAAGAGTTATGGAAGGGACATACAGTCACACACTGCCAAGTGTCACATCTCAGGTGAATGTTTGCGATAAAGATGTTTTCTGCCGTGTCCCGTACTGATGCCAGGTTGATTCCAATTTTGGCCTTGTAGCAGCAAAAGAAGAGTAAACAGTGTTTACTCTCCTAAATTCTACTTGGTCCAAAGGGAGAAATGCATGTGCTAGACTTGCCAGATCCAGTCTACCTTGACATTTGAAGGTTAGGAGCCAAAACAGCACAGTGGCTCCTAATAGGGCCATGGCCCAGCCCACACCCTGGACTTGTATGATGAGAAGAATCACTAAGTTTGGGCCCAGCTTGTCCCAAGATGCCCAGAGTTTCTGCTCGGCTTCCAGATTCCATTAGTAGATGATGCATGTGTGTAAATCCTCCCTATGGCTCCAAAAAACCTTGATGCAGAGCTTTAGAAAAATGGAGATAAAAACTTAATACCTTAGGTTATTAAAATCTCAGCACTTTCTTTACTGCAGCGGCTTTTTGCAATATCTACTAATCCTTTTCCTCCATAAAACTCCATATCCTATCTCACAATATACTTTGCTGTGTTATTGCTAATCTTTAAATTTGTGCATGTTCTTCAGTAGGTAGACATTTAGCCCGTGCACTGTGAGAGTATTAAACTCAGACTATGCTGGTTGTGTTGGCTTCAGCAGCAAAGTCAGGGTAAGAAATGTCTCCCCCACCCATGCGTACCTGCGCTGTCAGCACCATGGGGCTGGGGTAGAAACTGCAGCAGGGGAGTAAGATGCAGCAGCAGGTTGTATAGGGGAGGGGAATTTTTAGCAGTGCTTTCCTGCCCAAGCCAGGGTGTTATGGATGCAGAAACCAGCATTTCTTAGAAAACAGCTCATTCTGCAAATGGTGGGATGTTCTTTGCATATTGAAACTGTTCTTTCTTCTCTGCTTTGCAAGAATGAAACAAGCAAAGAGAGAGTTATAAAGGATGGTGCTACAAATCTGCAGGTTTTTACAACACTTATAGGTTCAGCGGTGTCAGCTTGAGGAGTTTTGTTCGTGTCTCTACCAACAAAGATGGAGAGAAACTTGCAGTTCTTTTCCTGGGGAAAAAAAACATTCTTTTCCCCTTCAAGGATTTTTTTTTTTAAAGAGAGAGAAAAATGATAAAGTTTGGATTAAACTGTATTTCCTCATGGAAATAATTTTTCAATAAATGTTGTGGTTGGCTACATACAAAGCAGGAATTCATGCTAAGTAAGGAACATGTACAAACAGAACATTGCTCTGATAATTCTCAGAGAGAACCTGTTTCTGATGCATTTTCTTGTACTTTTATTGTAAAATAAAAGTAAAATGCTCATAATAGTAAAAACACAGGGTTGATCATGTTCTAAACTCAAGGAACTGCTTCTAGAGGTGAGACTTTTCAGAAAAAGAACACATCAAACCACAGTTTGCATATTAAAAAAGCAGTTAACTATAAAGAATATAGTAGAAAGTAGAAAAAATGTAGAAATTGGGTGGGATAAGAAATAAAACCACAAAAAGACATAATACTCCAGTGCATGTAAACAGACCTAGGCTGTGGCATGGCCAGTCCTATACAGGGAACAGCAGAAGTTAACTGTGAGGTTTAGGTCTGGTCCCATCTTTAAATCTTCTGCATCTTTCCCCTTCTCTGCCTGGACCCACTCTGTCTCCTGCTGAAATCGGAAGCCAAGGAGACGCTGGTACAGCCAGGACAGTGTCCTTCAGTGTTTCGGTGTTGCTCTTTTCTGCTTCAAACACAGCTGCAATCTCCTCTGCCTTTGTTTCACTTGATCAGTAGTTCAGAAGCTCACATCCTCCAACCGACTCGGTAACATGAGAGCTTGTTCCCCATTTCGGGCTGCTGCCGTATTATCAGAACCGTGAGGGAAGGCCTTCAAAACGCTTGTCCAGCACTTTCATTTGTTGTGCTCTAATGTGGCTGCTGTAGTCGCTGAATATGTAGATTTAGAAGTAAGTTTTTTAAAGGAGCGCTCGGGAGGTATGCGTGTTAATCCCATTATCTGATAAATGGATTTGTGAACACACCTCCCACCATCCTGCATTAATAACGTATCCCTCAGTGTCACTAGGAAATGTAATTTAAATGCTCGAGAGGAGTTGATAGACCATATGATCAAAACCATGGAATTAAACAAAGCAAGTTTGTGGAAAGTTGCAACGCTGTCAAGATCTTATCCCCTGCTCTCTCCTGCCAGCTTCCCCAATACTTCAAAGTCACCAATTAGATTTGCTACTGATTTTCTGCACATTTGTTGAATGTGCTACCACATGCAACTAGTATTCCCCAAAGTGTGCTGGAAGCCAAGAGCTCCAACTCGAAACCTGACCACTCCTGGGACTTAGGAAATTTAGATTCTCATCCAAAGCCAGGCACTGGCTTGTGCTCCCAAGGAAGACATTAATTCTTTATCTTCTTATAAAGTGCAACAAAATCTATAATATGGGGGGTTCAAATTTGCATATTTACTCTAATATGCCTGCCTGTTACCAGTATTTTTCCATCACATCACACTGAAGGAAGATAAAGAAAAACCTTTGGGGACCAGACAGCCGAAGAAGCTAATGCTGAAACAAACATTTTGCATACAGGCCATCAGTCCAAACTCAGTATAAGCTGCCAGCAACTCAGACCATTGGTTTTCAGTTATCTGTACTGAATGGATATGGAAACTAGACTTGCATTCTCCTTATCAAGACAAACTTTCAGGAAAGAGACACTTATCAGCACCCTTTGAATATTTATTATCAGTGGTATAGATTCCACTTCCTTAAAAATCTATGATGAGAGACATTGCAGTGTGAATTTTAGTGGTTAATGGGAAGTCTCAACTTCAGCAAGGCAAGTACTTTTGATATGCGGGACTCAAGGCAAGGGATTAGAAAAGGGTGTGTAAAAATAAGAATAAACTATTTGTCAAAGAAACAAATGCAAGAAAGAAATGTAAGTAATACTCATCACCTGGCAGTACAGGCCAAATACTCACTCACAAAGCAAAAAATCAATAAAATAAAACAGTTCCCATGAATAATGGATGCAAATCTAAAATTTGCATGGGATCTGTGGGCGAAAAAAAATCTTAGAAGGACACTTTTTGTTATAACCTGAAAAAGTCAATACAAGGTTTTGAAATTCAAGCTTTTTATCTGCAGAAGCATAACTCAGTCATGTTTTCATGGTCCATGTTTCCATTCACAGTTGCTCTGGCTATTCATATAGCTCTTAACGAGCACCTTTAATTCCAGAATTGTATCATGGTTTGTAAGTTGTCTGTTGGTTGTAAGTTGGCTTTGCAGCAGCAGGTAACTCCTTGGGAGAGTCTAAGTGCCCTCAGTAGGCAACATTAGTTACAAAGGATCAGGCTTGTGACAGTTTCCCCCCAATATTCAGATGTATAAACAAAAGGACTCTACATCGTCAACTCAAGGACTTTGTGGTGATGTACACAAGCTGCTGGGAATAGGCCGAAGTACAAACTTACTATCTGCCCCACCTCACCTCACCACATAGACAGCCATGGCATGCAGGGGAGGCTTGACTTAGCATCTACTCCCAAAGCACGGGCTCAAGTAAGCAGAGGTCACATGCCAGAGATAGCCCATCTATTTCCAAGGACTCATCATTGACATTACTGTCCTACATCCTGTCCTACTTTTCCAGAAAAGTCAGCACAGTTTGCCTGTGAGGCCAAGAAGGGGTGAGAGATCGTATGATATGGTGCTCCAAATGCCCAAGATGCAGCCACTGCAGTAAATGGGGAGAGGGAAGGTGAAACAAGCAAGTCACACGCTCAGCACTTGAGATGCAAGAGGCCTACGGTGTGTCCTTGCAGTGACAGGGTAATTCACACCCAGTGGAGAGAGGAGACAATTCCTTCCCTTCCATCTGGCACCTCCTCAGCCAGCCTCTTTTACTCCCCGCAGATAAATACTTGGGTCTTGAGGTCTTCCATTATCCTGGGCTGGAGGCACACAGTGACAGAGCACATTTGTTTTTGTAACCCACTTGACCAAGGAAGGAAAGAGCTGTTTCATGTTACAGCAGTCCCAGCTCTGTGAGCTTAGCATTAAAAGAGGAACTTGCTTTCCAAATCAAGCAGGAGCTCCCCAGCTGAGCTGGGGGGTTCAAGTCCAGACTTACAACCAACAAAGGAGCCCAGGTTTTTACTAAGCAGACTATTGCAAATGGAAATGTTGGTCTTTTGGTTACCAGGTGGAAGTTGGGAAAGCTGGCATCCATCTTTAACAGAGACTTCATTTTAAGAGTCGTGCCAACACTGCTGGAAAACGGGATTTATGTTAACAGTTCTACACTGACAGGGAAAGGGGTCGGATAACGCTGTCTCATATTCCCTGTGTAAGCTGCTGCGATTTGAAGTCACCAGGAGCCCAACCACAAGATGCGGTGCACTACACCCCTGGGTCCGCTAAAGGGAGCTCCAGGCTCAGAGCTCGGCACCGGCTCCCATTTAAGCAAATGTCACCAAAACGGTTTTCGAAAGAAAAACTCTTGCAGTAACTAGGTACATAGAATTAATGGTGCATTTGCAGGGACATAAATCTGCTCCTTAGCTTTGGGTTGGCAATACAGCAGCTACAAACTCTTTGGGGAACTTAGCACGCCTTGAGGAAGTGTGAGGCTTATAAAGCATTTCACTAGGTATTTCCTGGGAATGTCTTCAAGATACATTTTATTTTGGAACTGAACACAGTCATAGGTGTTAGAAAGTCCTTATAGCCTAAGCTTGTCGACACAGACCCAATAAAACCCCAATCCCATTCATCTCTTTTTTGAAGGCTAAGATTTCAAACAACACCGCTATGGAACACATACAGTGATGCTTACAACAGAAACTCGTGAGTCTGAAATAAAGTACATCTCTACTGATTTAATCTAAACAGCTTTGAAAGGGTGATGTATAACACCTGAATATTTTAGAGTCACAAAGCCAGCGTCTGCCAAGTTGCACATTACCCTTTCATACTAAAGCACAAGGCAGTTTCAGATGCCTGTAGCATCATCAGTACCCATTAGTGCAAATACATTGCAACAGGTAAGCAGACCAGTTCAGGCAGAAACATCCACTGGACTCTTCTGAGCAGGAAAACAACAAACACACACACACACACACACACAGAGGCCTAATTGGTTTGCAACAGCCGCATGATTTAAAACCCAAGCAGCTAAAAACCCCAGGGAGCCACATCTGCTACGTGTGGCAAGCACAGCCTCATAATTTAAGTGTCCCCGAGGTAATAAAATCAAAACATGCATAACAGCCAGAAAGGACCTTGACAGGCAGAGTGACAGTTGGGAAGGGCTGCTCCCGGGGCTGGGGACCAGGCGGGAGAGTATTTCTCATTTTGTTTAAGTGTTTCTAGCAGGTGATGGAGCTATAGAAGGAGCTACTTTCCTGGTATGAGCAGTGGTGCCCTTCCCAATTTTGATGCCTCTCCTGAGGAAGCTCTGATTAGCCAGTTTTGTTCAGTCACTGCTGGAGTCAACTGTTTATTAATAAGCAAAACCCCCTGTTTTCTACATTCTCTTAAAAAAAAATAAAATTGTTGGGCTTGTTTGGGGGGGCTGGTTAGAAACAGGCAACCTTGAGGTACTTTTTGCAAGTTCTTTGTCTTAAAGGGACTCATGAGTCAATAGTATTCTTGTTATCATTACTCTTTTTATTCAAAGCAGTACCTATGGTGCAGAAAGCAGTAGGGTCAAGCAGGTAGTCTCAGCAAGAGCTGAGAAATGTCTGAGAGGAAGGAAATTCCCACCACCGGTCTGTCTGTCACACCAAGCCCGTGCTTGTATAGATGCAAAGCTGTGGGTATGTCAGACAACTCACGATTCATTTATTTTTAATTACTGCAGACATTTACAGGAGAACAGGGGCTTTGTTTTTCTTAAGGGCTATTTACTCCAGCACTGGCTCCTCACCTGAGGAGCCTTGCTGCAGCTACAGTGGAGGTAAGGGACAGTTTCTGGCCCAACTTTGAAAAAATCCCAGCCAACTCCATCCAAGTTGATGGCAGATTTCTCAGCCACCCTTTAGGGAGAATAAAATCCTCCAATCAAATCCAATTAAAAAGCCCTAAAATCAGACCCTGCACTTAATAAGACAGGGTTATCTGCTGCTAACCCTGGCTGACTGCTCTCCATGGGGCATGGGTAGATGTGGCATCAGGAGGGAGGTGGGGAAAGAAAAAACTCCTTTAGTTCACGCTAGTGCAGCAGAGCTCATTATGTGCCCTGCTGCCTATTGCTGTGAGAGGTTAGAAATGCTTCTTTATTTCCCCTGCCCTAACGCACTCGCTGCCTTCCCCATTCTGTTTATTTTGTGCCACCAAAGCAGTAACAATCAGCCATGTGAAGCATTATTCCCCAGCCTCCTTTCTGAGGTGAGCACAGTCCTGAAAACAGGAGCAACTTCGGAAAAAAAAGAAAAAATTACTGCCACATCAATTTCTATTCAAATCGCTTGGCAGATTTCTCTAGTTCCTTTGCTGGAGACCAAGGTTCACTTCCAGCTCCCCAGCCTTCAATACCTCAGGACAGTGAGTGCTGGCACAAACTGAAACCTGGTGACCTTCCTTTGAGAATATTAAGTCTTGCTGGAGTTTCTGTGAGGTTAATCGATTCCACTCAGTCCTCTCTCTCGTGAAATCCTCGGACAGGAAAGAATAAGGAGAGAAAAGCCAAGGGAGATTTTCATGAAATCTTTGTAGCCTCAAGACTGCTTCAATTTTTAGTGGTATTTCTCTCAGCCTCACTCTCCTTGGAAAGCATACTTCTAGGTATTCATACTATTCCATGAATAAACCCCCCCGAATACTGAACTGCACCTTTAATTTGCCAAGAGCACCCAGTCTGTGCCACATTTTAAACAAGGTACAATGCAACGTCATGTCAGTTATCAGAACGACTCGAGATGCTGTCTTACCTAGAGCTCCCAAACTTTGTGAAGAGATTCACTTTGTATAGCCTGGCACCTGAAAAGCATCGAGCGCAAGGAAGCTGGTTTCAAGTGGTTGTAGTCACATGGAGACTGATGTGTTAAACACGGGCTGATTGAGCTGTTCAGGCAGCGATGAGCCTAATCAACTTGCCAAACCCTCTTTCCTCTTTGCCACAGTTGCCAACACCATTTCTGTTGAGCGGGCACTCACAAATGCAGTTTTGTAACTGAAAGGCCCAAACGCCCCGTAACCTCGCAGCAGCTGGAGCTCACTGGTACCTCTGTATTTCTCTGTTCCCGATGAGACCCACGGACTGACCTCGAGGCTTTCCCCACACTCCCTTTCACAGTGACCTGCCCATATGTGGGGCAGCGGTGGACTTTTGTCTAATGTGAACATTTCACATGATGCAAAAGCAAACACTGCATCAGCTGAAATACTGAAGAAAGCAAAAACTTAACACCCCCTTAGCTCCCCCCCGGGTAAACTGGTCTTCAAAAGGCTGTCCTATCAAAGGCACTGATCTTATATCAAAGTTTGGCAACACTTTAGGTTATGTACAATACCGGGCACATGGGTGCTTGAGTTGTGTACACACTGTTACCTTGAAATGGGGCCACTGGCCCGCTCAGGGCCAGCAAGGACCATTAGTGCCCTCGGGGCCCCAGCGTATACAGAGCTGCAGAACACACAAGGAATCATTAAAAACAACAGATCTGACCAAAAGGATCTTTCTGCTGCCAAAATTTCCCCATCCCAATGTCTGTGCCTTGCCTTCCGTGATCAGAGCTGCCTTTGATTTGAACGGGATCACTCTGTCCCACAGGTCCCCAGCCAAACCAGCCAGCAGCATCAGCAGGAGAATCCACGTGGGATAACTGGGCAAGCACTGCTGGCGCAGGCCAACTTTGCACAGCACTCAAATCCCTAAATAGCAGTATGAACAAAAATAGTTCAGTTTGGACATCTAGAAACCAAAAAGGCGTAGGAATATATTTAAATCAAGAAGTAATTTCTAAAATGCAGAGTGATCCCTCATTATTTGCCACTGTTCATGAGATTGTACTGATAGATGCTGCTTCATCTCATCACTTTCAGCTCTCTGAAATGCTACACAAATGTCACATAAGTAGCTGAAATTTCGAGCACCACTCTTTCCATTCATTCAACTTAAAAAAATCTTAATTTTTCTTCTGTGTTACAGATACTGATCAAGAGTGCTATATAATCTTCGGATTCATCTGTCCAACAATCATCTAATTAATTAATCATTGATAATTAAAATGACCTCCTTTTGACTGATACCTGATCTCAGAAAGGTTCAAAAGAAACTTGACACATGTTGTGTCATGTTCCAGCATAACCCACTACAGGTATGTTATCATGTTATGCCACATCTGGTTTCCAGAGAACAAAATGAACCGAGGAGCAAATTAAAGGAGGAACCAGTCATACACGTATCGGATCTGACCAGTTCAAATATCTGGCAACATACAGGAGCAGGTGAACTTGCAGCGTACTTGTAGGACCATCATTAAGCCCAGAAATGGCATTATTTTGGGATATGTCTAAGCAGGGGCATCTGATAACACCATGCTATCTGTGCAACCCCTGCTATACTTAGGTGCTAGAAGAACACTTCTGAGAAAAAAAATCTGACTAAAATCTCAGCTAAACTGACAAGAGGGAGAAGTATTTTCACATTTTGCCTGCACAAGCACTGAAAGCCCATAGACATTGAATCCGAGATGTGCAGACCATAAGGAAAATGAATGAACAGGCCATCCTATACCTCCCATGTTTTTCTTAAGCAGCTCCCTATCTATCTTTCTTTGGAACTGCAGACCGACCCACACCTCCTCTGCTGCCCTTCTTGGTCACTATGGGATGAAGGAAAAAGTTTCAGACTCACAGGTGCCTCAGATGAAACGTTACCATGGGAAGCTCAGTCCTCCAACTACACAAAATACTCTTGTTTGGGGGAAAGCTGCTCCCCCCCCTCAGGGCAGTCCAAACCTCAGAAATGTGAAAACAACATGCCTCAAAGGTGCACAGTACTAAGCCCTCATCTGCCTTTTCTAGGTGTTTCCTTCTCAGTAGCATCCACCTGGAAAAGCAATGTGCAGCCCTGACTTCACCCTTCACATTCATTAAAGGGCAGTGATAGTGTTTACTTCTCTCTTCATGGGTATTTTGTCCATTTGGGGAGGAAAAGCATTTTTTGGAAACAATAGTGTCAGCTATGGCATTGGAGTCCTACCCTCCTCACAGCAGCACAATCGAGGAACATTTCCACTGAGCTGAGGAAAGTCGACTGGTAAATGCAGATAAACATTTACATTCATTTTATTCTGAGGCTAAGTAGCAGCTTTTTAAAAAAACATGAAATGCTAGTGAACCAAGGGGTTTAGGGGCAGAAAAGCTATGCAACTATAATAAGTTGTGGGTCTCCTCCCAATGGGATATTGGTTTTCAGTATATAATTAATAACAAGAAAACTGTAGCCTGACTTTGGGGTCCGCATGAGCATCCTGGAACAAAAAGGGCCATAAATTAGCATCAATTATGTATTAAAGTTCCAATTAACCTGGCTGACACTGATATACTTTAACAAGGTACACTTAGATAAAAGAAGCAACTCTCTAATTACTTGGTACGGGACCTCCTGACCCATTCTGCTCTTTTATCCCAATGCCAACCTAATGAGGAAGGAAGTGAGAGGTAGGAAACTGCATAAGGCAAGGCTGTAGCACCACAAGATGCCCCTTGGGAAAAGCTTTTACCTTCTTAAAACTGCCAATGATTAATATTTTATTGCTCTCAGCGCCTTTTAACTGTTTTCAGAAGAAGTGGTTTTGAGGCCAAAATTGCTAATGTTCATTTTAATGTGGAAATCTGCTATCTAATGAAGATCCTAGTCTCACGTTCCTGCTCTGTAACACACCACTGTATTTGTGGTGATGGCACCCAGGGTTCCTGTACACAGATTTAAAGTGTTATCCTGGAAGTGAAGTATCTTACTACAAGCAAGAGAAAGAAAATCACAATTAATTTTACTTAACTGAAAGAGTTGGTTTAACTTAACTGGAAGAGTTGGTTTAAGTGCATTTTTTCAGCACTGAAATTTTGTGCAAAGACCAAGGGCAAAAGGTAGACCTGTATAAAACCTGTAGTGCTAGTAGGGAGAGCTACAAGGTTAGGAGTGAGGACATAGTTGGGGAGGTAGATACAGACCATCTAAGGCGGCACATAATGTTTCTTCCTTTTTATGTTGGTTGACATCAGATAACCCTGGATACCCAGGGGAATAAATCCACATGCATCTCCTGTCCCTTAAAAAAAAATGGATAGTTGCAGGGAGCATACAGGCAGTCCGGTCTTTTTCAGTTCTGTTCAGTGCTCAACTCTTTTACCCTAGATT
Organism: Scopus umbretta; assembly: GCA_013400535.1. Classification (NCBI taxonomy): domain Eukaryota; kingdom Metazoa; phylum Chordata; class Aves; order Pelecaniformes; family Scopidae; genus Scopus; species Scopus umbretta. Next base: position 12,789 of record VZTL01045438.1, on the reverse strand, counting down.
GACAGACAAGACTTTCAACATATGCAATTATACAAAGTGCAAAGATGCTGTTTCTTCTGGTGTTTGTTTTTTTTTTTAAATCACTAGGTTTTTTTTTAAAATCACTTGAAAATTTCATACTTTACTGTTGAATAACAGTTCTCCAGAGCAAGGCATTTCCTATAACGAGAACTGTAGAACTACTAACTTGTCCCTGCAGAACAATCCTTTCTTGGTGCCAATCCTTTCTCTATGTCATGTTGTCAGCACTATAAATGGTTTTAAATTAGTGATGATGCTGTCCTCTTTATGGTTTTCCAGTGCAATACAGTTGGAGTCTTGGCTTTCACAGTTGATCTCTCACTAGCCTCAAGCCTAACTTCTGTCTTCTGGGAGAAGAGGTGTTGGTGCAATCCATCAAAGGCACCTCCTAATTATAGTCACAGTCTTCAAAACTCAGAGGGAAGCAAATTCGGTGCTGGGATTTCAGCTGGACAACTCCTGTGGCGAGCGCTTTCCTGGGTCCTTGCAGTCAAAGGAAGCATTGCAGACATGTAAGCCATGTCACAGCTTAAACTTAAACAAGTTGGGTCATGCTCTTCCCTAGATGGAATTTCACTGCAGAGGGAGGGAGATTTTCTCTAGTGTTGCTGAAACACACAGTGCTGGAAGGGAAGCTTAACAGCTCCTGGGCCCTGAATTGCGACTGCTTTCCCAAGCTAGGGCTGTTGGATGTAATACGCTCCATTAGCAAAAGAAGTCAGCAGACAATTGCCCAAATTACAGCCTCTCCAGCAAGATTTTCAGTATTTCTTTGGTTTAGTTGGGAATTTTGTCTTTATCATCTTCCCCATAACTTTGAGCTGCTCTGCCAAAGCCAGCTGAGAATGAAGACAGAAACGTAAAAGAAACACTTATGTCTCTTTAGTCGCTAAAAGGGTCAGAATCAGGTCACCTGCAAGATTTGAACAGTTCATCAATGTCCCGAGCTAATGCTGCCACGTGCATTATTCTCCTTCCCTGCATACCCTGCATTTTCTGGAGGAATATGTCTGGATCGTTCAAATGGCTTCTGAAGACTGAAAGTGAACTTATACAATCAGTTTTGGCCTTTTGTGACATCTCCAGTTACTTCAGTAAGCCCTTGTGGAAAAAGACACATCCATAGTTCATACATGATGCATACCCCTTGATCCATCTCCATTTAAACCAGGGTCTAGTTTAAACATCTGTGGGAATTGAATCAGACCGACAGACTATTATATATTCACCATAGGGGACTCGCTCATAAGTCTCTTGTGGCAAACATGCTACTTATACAGTATCCCATTCAGATAAGTGACCTACTTATTGGGTGCACGTTGTAAGCTATTTTGATGAGAGCAATGTGATCCTTGCTGTTCTGCTTTGAGTAAACTTTAGCCTTTGGGTATAAGAGGAAAATTTGACATCCATGTAATAGAGGACAGCCATATATATTCAGAGTGGGATTTTCAAAACCATTCAGCTCTGGCCTGAAATCAAACATTGCTAGGACAACAGTGAGCTCTTTAGAAAAAAACCCCAAGGTATACTAATACATAAAGTACTTTGTTGTGAAGCACTTGCAGGATTTGCAAAGCAACACAGCTGCCAGAAAATGAGAAGCAAAGCTAAGAGCACACATCCTTAGCTCCAACCAAACACCCCATCTTACCATTACCAGAGCTGTATTGCTCAGACTGTACACCATTTCCATGCACCCTTTTTTAGTTCTACACACACTCTGTTACCACATTATTTTGTTGACCCCATCAATAAGAGTGAAATGTTTCTCTTATCGACTGCTCAGTGTTTCCAAAAGGACACTATGTACAGAAGGGTTGTGAAGAATTGTAATGAAAGCCTGCAGGCAGAGTTAGGGTGGTAACTCAGAGCACACAGCAGCTCAGTGTTTGTACATATGTAGTATCAATCCTATGCATACAATTAATTGTGAAAAGTAACTACAGAAAGGAGAAAGCAAGCCCTGGTGCTCACAGGAACTTGTTCACTTAATAAATATCTAGGTGGCTTTATTCTCTATCACACTGGTTAGAAATGGGCCAAGGACCCGGGGAAACACAGAAATTATTTGGTACTGCTCAGCTGCAGGTGTACAGGGGCATTAAGGAGCATTGTCATCTCTATTTCTTACCATTTGAAATGAAAAAGTCCCATTTCTACTGGAATATCACTAATGTGAAAAGATGGTAAATGACAGGACTTCAACTTTTTTGCCAGTTTATGCTGTTGATGAAATAAATCCAACATCTTCTCTGTCAGATTTTGCTTAGAAGTGAACAAATGGAAAATCCACCACAGCATATTCAAAGAAAAACATCCTGTAAAAATGGCACG
>VZTL01045438.1:0-10354 GCA_013400535.1 Scopus umbretta | reverse complement strand
CCTTGAGATCTTATCTCTTTTCCTTCCAGCTTTACCGTTCCATCGTTTTATTCAAAGCAAAGTATCATCAAACCCCAGGAAGAGCTATCCTTATCAGTTACACACGTCATGGTGTGTGTGCCTCTGTACGGTATAAATACACGCACACCCTGGTTCCCAGTTCAGATGACTCCGTCCAACGGGGAGCAGTATGTGAAAGCTCTTCAAAGCTCTTCAGTGAGCCAAGTGTGACAGTTTACTCAATCTTTTGTAACTCCTCTGACCCTGCCTTGTTCAAAGGAAAGCCTCCCCCCCCCTTCTTAATTCTCCCCGCTCCCTCTTTTAGAGGAATGAGAGAAAATTTAAGTGCCCTGCTTTGACACTCAGCTTGCTGCTTGCGTGCCGTCAAACCAGCTGCCTCCCCAGATCTCCACTGCATTGTCGATATGTTCCTCTTGTGCCAAGACAAAATTTATAAATAGATTTGCCCAGTCAGTAAGCCCTTTCTCTTTCTAAAGACAGGGATTGAGGCAAAAAGAGGATTATTGATAACATGCAATATCTTTATTATGGCAGAGACTGCTACTGCTACTATAGTTAAGGACCTGTCAGCATTTCCATTGTATGATTTTTTTTTTCGTGCAAGGATTTAACTTGGCAGTAAAAATTTAAGTATACTTGAGGCCAGACTTTTTCTTGCAAGAATTCAGCAAGGGAGTTAGACACAGGTCTCTCTGCTCTACCCCTTCCTAATTAACAATGACTTCAATGAGTTTTAGAACTCCTCATATGAACGTACCTCTCCTGTTTTCTGAACGGTGGGGAGTAACCCCTGATCCAGCATCGAGTAGTATAGAGCAGACAGAAGAGAACAGGACAAACATACAGGGCCAAATCCTGCTCCTCTTGGTACTGGTGCTTGAATAACACTTGGCCATTACAGGAATACATAGTTTTGGCTAACATCCCATATTTTCTTCTACCAAAAGAATAGCTAAGGGAGATGCTAAAAAAAGTCCTTCCAAAATCATCTCATTTAGGTAGTTAATTTTCCTTGCAATGCATGCTGGTAGGACAGAGCAATCTGCCAATTAATGAATATATCTTGGGAGTCACCAGCCCCACCTCTTTTCCCCTGTAGTCTGTGCCTCTCTCTTCAGCCTCTAGCAAAATTGCTTAATTTCTGTGCTGCCTCAGGTTCAGCATTCAGGATGGAAAACAGTAAAACTCATGCAAATGGTTCTGCACACAGAATTCATTCTGCTGCAGCTCAAGCACTTTCTGGCAGGAAATAATCTGGCTCCCTTTGACTTCAGCAGTGATTAGCCTGAGTACAGAGCCATGGCTTGTTATTGCAGAATTGCTGGCATCCATAGACTTGTGTAACTTCAAGGAGTCTCAGCAGTCTGGAGGACAGGAGTGCTAAACTACTACAGTGGAGCATACAGGAGCTTCATCAAAAGAAGGCCCTATTTGCTTTCAACCACGCTTACAGACATATGGAAGTAGCAATGTCTCCACTGATATATTTTCCATCTACACAACTTTTTTAGCCAGCAGGGTCACCTTGCACCCATCCCTTAATTTTCATCACCAACCATTACCACTTCAAGAGAGAATCACATGCACGAGTGCAGAGGAGGCAATTCAAGAAAGAAGGCCTTTATGAAACTTTGATGTAGAGTATCATTAGGGCAATTTTGAAAAAAATTAAATATTAAATGGAAAGCAACTTTTAACCTTCCTAACTGAGTGCCAAATGCAGTTTTAATTAATAAAAGCAGATCAGCTTTTTCCTTGTGCTGTAACAAGAATGGGTTGTCCATTTCTTAAGCTATCAGCTCCACCATAGATCTTTGGTACTTCTTATTACTGTCTTTGGGCATTAGTTTCTATGGCTCATTACAGCTCTCAATCATAACACTCATTTACACTTATCTACAGGGCTAGGACATTACCACTGATTTTTTTTTCTTTTTTAAATCACCAAACTATTCCTTGGTTGTAGTTCACCCAAATCCCGCTTGAGTAAAGGAGATGGGAGGGACAAGTCTGAAACGTAACTTGATGAAAACAGATTTCCCATTTCAGCGTGGATTCACATAGCTGCGCTTCTGGAGACAGAAAAGCTATATCTATCCCATAAAATCAGCTTCACAGGCTGATGTGGATTTTCCTATGATTGTGAAAACAGGACACAAAAGTGAGGCCAGAGTTCAGGAATTTAATATAGTTATCAGGTAGCACAGGTGCAAGCGTGGACACACGCAGCGCTCAGCATGGAAGACAGGGCTGCCTTTCCTTTCCACTCTCCCAGAAGCAGCAAACAGCCCTAGGAAGGCCAAAAAAATTCCCCTCCAGACAAACAAAATTCAGTGTTTATGGCCACTCTGGGCTGACTGGCTATTTTGAAACAGCTCTTTTAAGTGCCAACATGTGTTATTTTGCCTGCACAAGACAACTGAGCTGATAGATGAACGAAACAGGCAAGACATTTGGGAGGAGTTGGAACAAATGTCTTAAATTTTTGAACCTGTCTGTTTTGCCAGTGACCCATACAGTGAGTAGCTCTGTCAGCTAATCACTTAGCTGGCCGTTGCTGACAGACAAATACCTTGTGGTGACATCTGATGGAGTTGTTACAAAGCACCAGCCTTTCGGGGGCTTGCACGCTTTCAGAACTGCAGGTTGTGCCTGCGCACGTTGTGTGCAGGAGCGTGGCGGTTGTGCATAGAGGTACAGCACAGCCGTAACAAGTGCTCAACAACACACATGCAAACTCAGAGGCGTTCAGATGAATTCCTTAAAGAGAAGGCGTTTATGTTTACTTGGGCATTTTTATTTTAATCTAGTGATGATAATTAACTGATTTATAATATCACAGCCATCAAAAGTGATAGCATGTTTTCAAGGAGCATGAAACAATAGCTAGCCGCTTTCATGGCTTTAATTGTAAAAGCAAATAATTACATCCTTTTCAAGGCTTGAAGAGAATTGCTTTCAACTGTAAACAGAAACTACTGAAAAGAAAATTCTCCAACACAATACCCATTTTCAAATAGACACTTTTCCTAAAAAAAAAGCTTCTAACAACTGTGTTTCAGGTGCTTATTTAGGGACTAATTACAGATATGAACAGTATCCAGACAATCAGATGACGCTCTGCATATCATCAGGGTATCTGATGATCATCAAGCCATGGATGGATCTGGTCCATGTCATCATCTTTTTTTTTTTTTTTTTTTTTTAAATCCCTACAGGGCTCCATACACAATGCTGACCACACTGGAAGGAATGCAGATAACCTCCAGACTGAGACAGTTTCTCTATCATTACCCTACAAACTACTGCAATGGCTGGTTCATTTTTCTTTCCAGTTCCCGTCCCAGCACCTGACAAACAGCACATTCTTCATGTGTAATGAAATAGGAACTCATTGCAAATGCTGGATGCAAACCATAGAGGAAGGCAAAGCATGAATGCAACTCTGTTGTTTGCCATACAAACCTTTTATATTATGAAATTCGGTGCCTGTGACTGACCTATCTATAAGCTGCACAAGCATAATACAGACAGGTCACCAAGGACCATGCAACAAACTAACCTAATGACCTATACCTTCCACCTGACATGCTCAGTCAGCAGGGTTTTTATGTCAGCTTTCTTCTACCCTGACTTCTTTGGGGTCTGACCCAATCCCTGCAAAGTGGCAACAGAAATACCAGATTCAACTGGACTAGAGTTGGATGGGGCTTTGCAAACAAGTGATACTCCATTCAGTAAACACAGTTTGGTCTCAAAACACAAGTCCTCTCAATGACCACTTTTAGATGCTTACACAGGAACAGGCTTGCCAACCTGTATGTGAGGTATGAAGTGTATGTGGAGCATGGAACTAGACCAAAAGTCCCTTTTACATCAGCAGGCTTAAGCACTCAGCATTGAGCATTGTTGCTTTGAATGTTTCCAGCTCCTGAAGCAATTCCAGGCAGACATGCTGACAAAAGAATAATTTTATCAGCATATGGCTGATCACAGCATCCAATTCCACCAGTATGAAATGGCCCCATAGCGCACACTAACATTTCTGCATACAAGTGGAACAGATGCTGTAGAGATCAACGTAATAACAGTTTAATTAATTTTAGTGTCAAAGTCAAATGCTTCCTTATTTCCAGTTGACATGTCCCTAATTTCATGGTTGGCTCTATAAATTTTGAAAACAGGAGGTGAAATTGGATTCCAGAGTTAAATACTGCAGAAAGGCCTGATGAAATGCAAGAGAAGCATTTCTCCATTTTTGCAATCTTCATAATCTTGAAGTCATAATATTGTCCATTGTTCACACTTTGTGATAAGGATTTTACAGGTGCAGCTTCATTTTTACAAAGCAGACTTCATCTCTTACTGCGAGCAGTCCTCTTGATAAATGCATAGTAGTATCATAGAGCTCCAACCCCAGAACAAGATCCCATTGCAGATGACATGCTGGGCCAGGAGTCCAGAGACTTGGCTTCAGTCCTCACTCTGCAAGTGATGTTTACTGTCAGGAAAAGGTATACCTATTGGACCTCCTGAAAATTGACCTACCACTAAAAAAATCCTCATTGTATTAGAGTAAGATCTCACATCCCACAGCACTGGATAAACGATCTGCTTTGTACAGCTTCTACCCCAAAATGCTAATGGCATTCAGCAGATGAGGTGGAGAAAGGGAGAAAACTTATGGCCTTGAACAAGTCATTTTATATTTCAGATCACCGATAGCACCATCTGCATATTTTGCTACTGGAAAGGCTGCATGTCCTGCATCTCCCATTAGTGCCCTGCTCTCCAGCTCCAGGGAACAGATATGGGAAAAACAGCACACTAAGCTCAGATACATTCAACAAGCACCCTGACTTCTAGTCAAGGGAAGCTAAGTTCAGCAATTTATTAGTAAAACACTTCTAGGGGAGATTGACATGGTTGTGGTCTGGATAGCTTTTGGATTGTCACAACAGCGAGAAGAGGCAGAGGGTGGTGAGCGATTGCTTGCTGCACAAAGTGTTATTATGCTGAAGTGTGTTCAGCAAATGTTTATTCCACAGGCAGGAACTACTAGTGCCTGCAGTGGTCACTTAGGCCTGAAACCCAAGATTGCAGTGATTTCATCTGAATGCATTTGCTGAGCACTGGGTGACATTCACCACCACAGGCAGCTTCTCAGGTTTCAGCAGGAACTAATCTACCATCCTCCTGCATCTATCACTTCCAGTGACCCAAACTAAAGAGCATCATGCACACCCCGCCTGCTCTGACACTCAGTGGGTTATCACCTTGCAATTAGGACTCTTCATCCCAATGTATTTCATTAGCAAGAGGAGATGGTGACTCTGCACACGTTGTCAAACAAAGAGTGCCCAGATCACAGCAGGCACCGCCACAGAACCCCCCCACCCCTCCTGTAGCCTCCTCCCATCTTGAAAAAAAAGACAGGTTGAGGGGAGAAGTGATGGGGACAGGAAGGAGGGAAACCTTAGCAATGCTTAAGCAAACACATTTGGAATGAGGCTTAGGTTACTACACGTCAAGGGTCTTTTTTTTTTTTTCCCCTTCTCCCCCCCATCATCATGTTGGCAAACTGTTGACGACCACAGGCATGGAGGCCTCTCAACAGGGGAACAGCAGAGACCAGAGGAAAAAGGACAGGGGTTTGTTGTGCAAAGGAAAGCATCTAAAAATGCATATGTTCTGGGTGCTTTTGTTCGAGGGCTATGCTTGACTAGCAAATCCTGTTGCACTAAGATTGCAGGCTGCAGATATCCTAACAAAAACAAAACCAGAGTACTGCCTGTACATCCAGATGATTTCAGGTTAACAGCAGGATGACAAACACCGCAGTCCTTGAGCTTATGTGCGCAAATCTGAAACAACTCCTTGCATTAGGATATCACACAGAAAAATCCCACAAATCAAACACAGTAATACCAAGTGCTTGTATAGCATGTTTTACCTGCAGCTCTTGGAGCGATTACAAAGAGAAATGAAGAAGAAAGGCTCATTACCACCATTTCACAGATAAGGAAACTGTGGCACAGAAAGGAAGTGATTTGTCCTACAGCCCAGTGGAAGAACAGGGCAGTCAAGTCAAGCCTCTTAAGTCTCAGTCCGATGCCCTCTCCCCTGAACTATTGTGGCTGACTCTGACCCTGCAGGAACTTCACATTTGTCATTATGCTTTACACCTTGATCATGAGGCTGGGTGTCTTCAAAGCACTGCCCTCAGCTCCTTGGCCAGGAGAGGAAAAATCTCCCATGTACCTAATCAAATATAATTGCCATTCCTGGAGAAAAGAGATTCCTTCTCAACTCCTCTGGATGATAATTCACCCTGTGTTCAGGTGTAAATGTAATGCTATATGTAAGCCAAGATAAAAGTAACTCCTCTGACCACTTTTAACTCAACATCCCTTATGCGATAAATTTCATACATAGCTATTGAAATAGCACCAGGAATTGGCTGTAATTTTGTTGTCTATTAACACAATTTCATATAGCAGTTTTAGAGTATTCTTACTAAAATGTAGGCTCCAGGGAAAACTTGTTTAACAATAAAAGCCTTTAAATACACAGATAGCAAAGGATTAGTTTAACTATTGAACTGCAACTGAGGGACCAGTTTCCAAGAAGGCACTGGCCCAGCACAGATCCTGCATCCTTCGAGGCTCAGGCACAACACTTCTATCTTCTACAGCTGCAGTTATATCGCATGGGAACAGAGAAATAGCCAGGACAGGAATATGGGTCAAAATCAGCACTTAAAAGTGAACCTGGAAAACAGTAAATCACCAGTGGAGATTCCAGAGCATGAGCACAGACTGCTTGAAAAGAGGGACGATGCTTACTTAAAAAGTCATCTACAGAGTGTCGCTCCCACCAAAAGTGGTGTGGGTTTAGGATGTACACATGAATACAATCTCATGAGACAGATGAGAGAATCCTGGTGGGTAGATGACAGGTTTCTTCTCTGTGTTGCTACCAAAAGGTCTTTACTGTGACCAAGTCAGACAGTTAAATTATCAGACATGAACAGTCAACATACAGGGCCAGGGAGAAACGGATGTTTTCCCTTAGGCATCTTGTGTAAACTTGCAGCCTGCTACGAGCTAAAGGTGGCCATAGGTGACTTGTAATCCAGGCCAAAAGCAGAAAAATCACAGGATTAAAAGTGGGTGGTCAGATCATTCATTTGACTTGTAGGGGAAAAAAAAAACCAACCACGATATCCGCTTGTAGACGACAAGCAGTTTTGCAGGGAACAAAGAAATGTCTCTCAGACAAAATTGGTCTGCCAGGAACTGAGCCCATCTAGCTCCCCACCTCCCCACCACCCTCCCCATATCTTCCCCTCTAAAAGGATCTTTTCTGGGATTCAGGGAATGCGTGTTTATAAAATAGTTCCATTCAATTAGGGCACAGAGTACAGCAGCTTTATATCAGAGGCAACCCAGAGCGAGAGCTCTGTGGAAGTGCAGGTACACGGTAATGATGACAACCCTGCACTGGTTGTAGTGTCATCACCTCTTATTCTTAATCAAAAGGCTTCCAATCCCTTCTCGACGTGTGCACTCGGAAATGAAGGGACTGCTGGAGAATCATTTGAATGTGGCAGCCCTAGATAATGATGAAACGAATAAAAGGCTCACTTTTTTGTTTAGGTTTGAGGAAGAATTCAGAATTCCTCTCGTGAAAAGGCAGCAGTTTAATAGCAGCAAGGCAGAAGGGCTTCTCGTTATCCGCAGAGACTGCTGTCGGCACGGCACTAATGGCCACAGCACGGGCTTCCCCAGAGCGCTCCCTACGCCGCAGCGCCCCGAGGAAGCTGTGCGCCCGTGGGGTGAAAGGAGCCTGCTTCAAGAGACTTGGCATGGGACTGGGAAACGGAGCTGGGCTCGAGTCTGGGCTTTCCTTTGTGGACAAGGCAGGCTGGGCGATGCAAGCCGTGCAAATCCACTGCTGGCCGAGCGTGGTGCATTGGTGCCTCTGCCCCCAGCTTCTTTATCCCCTGCTGGGGCAGCAGCTGCGTCAGCAACCGTGATGCTGCATGCGGTGGAAAGACCATGTAAACAAACTGTGGGGTAGGAATCTCTTCCTTGGAATAAGGGCCTTGGGCAGGCACATGACATCCCCGAGCCTAGAAGCAGCCCATTGATAAGCTGTATCCTCCCATACACTGCCCTGCAAAGCTGATTTTGATCTTGGATTTGGGTGAAAAGAATGGAAAGCAGCTAGGCACCCTGCTTCTCCCTGTAGCTCATGCATACTTCTCAACACAAGCTTATTAATATCTCTTGCCATATGTATTTGCAGTGTCTTTTGTATACTCCAGGAACCAGACAGTGTAACTCATAGGACCTTTTGTCTGAGGGAGGTCAAGCGCTGTGCTGTATCACCTACTGGATACCTACTGGTTCCGCTCAGGGAATACCAGTGCCATGCAAGGCAAGAGCGATAGTAAAGGCTTTTTGTTTGGTTGGTTGATTTAAAAAGGCATTATTTCAGAAAAGGAAGTTGAGTAACAGAGGCTTTTTCAGTGACTTATGAACCCATGGAAATAATTTTTGCTTCTATTTCATTATTGGCCTCTTTGTCTAAAAGTAAAGTTTTCACCCAAAAAATTCCTGACATTTGCAAAATTGCAACTATCTTTAGCATTTTGCCCAGCCCTTCTCAGGCATTCACATCTATCTGTATCAGAGCAAAACATGCAAAAAAAAATTCAAAACAACTTCTGTTTAATGCTAAAGTTACTCTCTTCACTGCAGTAACATTTGCCCCAAATGCAGAGCTCGCAAGGTCAATAGTTTCACTTTTTGTGCTTCAGCTACGTTAAATAAAACAGTTTGCCATTCCTCTCTATTACTATATACGTTCAAAGCTGCATAAGCTATCATGAACAGCCTGATCTCTGACACGCAAGACATGTTAACAACAGCTTTTTCCATTCAGAAAGCCAGCAAGAAAGAGAAGTCAGACCTTTCAATGTATGTTAAGTAACAAATACAAGATCTCCATGATGTCCTGCACGATGAAACATCTTACAGCAGGTTAGAAAAGGAAGTATGTGGAATCAATACATTTCTCCTCACAGTTACATAGCTGCATACATCACCACTTTTAACTTCACTGTCTTCAATCCAGCCCACTGTGTCCACAAGTAATATCATAGGGACAAGGCTATAGAAAAGCCAAAGACATTATAAATGAACAATGTGGTTATTCAGTGCATACATCTAGGGTTAGGGCAGAGTGACCAGTGACACAAAAAACCCAGAACACTGATGAGATTTCACTGCATAGCAATTCCTGTTAGTATGAACACCTAAGAAAAAAACCCCAGTCAATAAAACGAGCTTACAGAGAACATGCAATAAACATAGGTAAGCAGAAATACAGAATAGATTTGTACAAGGTTTCATGTGTGGTGTTTTTTTTTTTTTTTTCCTCATTCACAAAACCATGGTGAAGCATGTTGTCCCCGTACCACCCATGAAGGACCACATCAGAGCAGATACCCACACTGCAGCCTGCAGAGGACCCCACACTGGCAGCAGAAAGATGTGCCCTGAAGGAGGCTGCTTCCATACCTGAAGAACTGACTGCACCTCATGGAAGGACCCATGCCAGAGCTGTTCTTGAAGAACTGCAGCCTATGGGAAAGGACCCACACTGGAACAGTTTCTGAAGGACTGTATCCTGTGGGAGGGACTCCATGCTGGAGCAGATGAAGAGCACAGGGAAAGAGTAGCAGAGACAAAGTATTATGAACTGACCACAAGTTCCCATCCCTCCTGTGCCATTTGTGGGGAGAAAGAGGTAGAAAAGTCAGGAACAAAGGAGTGAGGCTGAGCCTGGGAAGAAGGGGTGGGGAAGGTGTTTTTGTTTCTCAATATCTTATTCTATTTTTAATTGGCAATGAATTAAATTGATTTTCCCCCCAAAATTAATTCTCTCTGTTTTGCTAGAGATGCTAATTGGAAACCAATCTCTATGTCTTTATCTTAACCCATGAACTTTTACATCTTGCTTTCTCCCTTGCCCCATTGAGGAGAAAGAGCAAGAGAGCAGCTTGGTGGGCGTCTGACAAACACCCAAGGTTATCACACCAGAACAGCTTTGTCCCCTACCTGATAAAGAGCAAAACAAAGCTCCACAGCTCTCTAGAAATCAGGGTTCACTCCAGTAATGTACTTTAGACCAAGAGAAGTAAAACCATTAGCAAAAAAGGAAGAATAGATTAGCATTCAAATAGCAACTACTTTTTTTTTTTAACTCCAAACCAAGTGAATGAAATAATTCCATACAATAACTCTTACCTAAGTTCTTTTTTTTT